>JAFFZR010027790.1:0-18800 GCA_018397195.1 Lethrus apterus | reverse complement strand
ACTTAGTATTTAGGTATAGGTAACACTGGTTTATTTTTTACATACAATTCAAAAATGTGTTGAAATATGGCGTGTTCCATAAGAAAAAGTATAACTTTGATATGCCAGTCTTTTTAAAATGTAGCCCTTATTGACTTACATAATCCACCTGCAACAGAAGTTGGAGAATATATGCCGTTTTGCCATAAAACTCCGTGACGTCGGTGGTGACTCACCCTGTATAAGTTGAAATGAAAAATTTAAGTTCTTATTTTGTATTAAAAAAATCTCTTAGGGTTGTGCAAAATTTTGGGGAATTTTATTGATTATTCTCCAAACAGTGGCAACCCAAACGACGAGATTGCTTGTGGTGTTTTTGCTTAGATTTATTTAAAATACATTTATTAGCACTAAGAAAATCTAATCCTAAAATACCATCAAACGGAGAATTTATGTTACATATGTAGAAGTTTTGAAAACATATAAAAATTTATGCTATGAGAAATTATGCATTTATTCCAAATATTTTAAAATTTTCAGAAGTTAGTTTATAATTTTTAAGAAAATAAAATTGAAATTGCAGCTCCAGAGTCAATAAGTAATTTTATATTTAGCGTTTTTACATGAACATACAGTAATGATTTATTATTTATTTGGAAAATTCGAGTTTTCGTTGGAGGGGAATCTTGGTTTATCATAGAATTTTCGTATAAAAAATCCTGATCGATTTCCAATTCAACTTCATCGTTATTTTCTGCGTTTAAAGTTGAATTAACAGTGGTTTGAGTTTCTAAATTCCTATAGCATATTTCAGCCTTATGTCCAAATTTATTACAGTTTTTGCATTTAGGAATTGTTAATTTTATAGGCGTTCTTTGTTGACTCGCTTGAGACTCGACTTGAGGTTTTGCTGCTTTAAAAGATGCACCATCTTGGCTATTGACAGTTAATTTAGAGAACTGCGCATTTGTTTGTTTAAAGAATTGTTGGTTTTGATAATCAATTATTAATTGTTTAACTTCTGCCAATTAGGTTTCAAAGATCTCAAAGTTTGCGACAATGGATCCTTTAGACCCGTTATGCCTGTTAATAATGCTGATTTATTGTGGAAGTTTGTTAAGCATTTTTTTTTTCAACATCACTAAGACTTATGTCATATTTTATAACCTTGTGAATTTTGATTAATTAATTTTCGACCCTTTCAATGAAATTTATTGGTTTTTCGTTAAAACTTTGCTTAAAATGGCTTAATTCAAAATTTAAGCAGTGAATGTCTTAAGATTTCGCCATATTGTTCTAAGAGTGCAATTTTATAATAATAATAATAATAATAATAATATTTATTTACTCAACAGACACGTATCCAATTACAGAGTAAAAATAACAATAACAGGACAACAAACTTTAACAGTTCCATTTCCTTTATCCGGTGTTTGGCAGCCATCATCTTCGTATAAGGAGCGTATTAAGGAGCACCAGTGTGACGTCCAAAATGAATTCTGGATGCCTTAAGCAAATCTGTTAAACTACTGTGACAGATATCACATTCACCAGATATGGCATTGAAATTTCTGCACATAATATAGATCGGTGAATTAGTGATTAAATTAGTTCTTGCTCCAGGTAAATAGAATGTAGGACTGGATCTTGCTGAGACACGGGGTACCAGAAAATGTAAGTAGGACAGTAATTGAGAACAATCAGCTTTGTTATGTATTATATTATATATAAAACTTAACGCTCGCCAAATCACGTCTGGTTTCTAGGCTCTCCATTTTGAACCTTTCAAGCAAGGTGATGTATTCAGTCCCCATGGCAGGATAGATACCTTCAGATTTAAAGACAAGGAATTTTAGAAATTTGCGTTGAACACTAATAATATAATAATAATAATACTATATAATAATAATAATAATAATACTATATACACCACATAATTAGACCAAATTCCCACTTTCTCCCATCTCTGCCTGCTACAATTCTTTCTTTTTTTGAGGTAAAGGGACGAAAGCCCTCAGACACCTATTTCCCCATATCATGTTCTCCCCTGAGTACAGTTGCTTATAGACACTCCACCAATGTTTCCAATCGTCCCATACCCTACAAAATTTGCATTTTCTGAAATCCGGTCCCATCCAATATTTATTTGCTTTCTCTTCATTTCCAGACCTGATTTTGATAAATTTCTTCTCATCTTCACTCTTCGCATCCATATGTACATAGGACCTTACACTTTTTGTTATACCTACCTTCTGTATTTTTTCATCTCCCCTGTCCTTCAATCTCCCACTACTTTCTACACGAATTCTTTCCCTCTGCTGCCTGTCTTTCCACTTCCACCTATGACCATCCTACTCTTTCGTACATAGCCGTTCTATATCTCTCCCATCTTGACAGTTTCTCTTTTTTCCGTCCTCTTTTTACAATCTCTTCCAGCACCATCTTAGTCCAATTTATCATCTTCCATTCCCTCACTTCCATTTCATACTATGCTGTAATTCTTTCCGTCTCCACCACTAATTTTTTTTAATCTGTCTCACTCAGAACTATATATTCCGGCCTTTTCTAGTCTCAATGGCCTTTTTGTCTCATTTTCTAATGCCTTTTCCACGCTCTTGTGGTCCTTCGTCCCCCACACTTCCGCTCCGTACAATTAAACAAAAATAACAAAATAAAACAATTATGCAATATCGCTCTTAACTTGTATTAAAGCAACGAAATTCATTAGTGTTATTATTGGATGTTGTTTAAGTTGTAGTTTAAGTTGTAGTAAGTATCAATAGTTGTAGCTTGAGGTGCATCCCGCTGAGCAGAAAACTCGAAGCACTTCCTCATAATCCCTTACATAACACTTGGCGTCGACGTTTTATTGGCGAGTTTATGTTCGAGTGCAAATACAACTTGGCGAAATTAATTATACAATACAGGCAAACAGTTCGCGGGTCAAGGATGTTTGCGGAGCAGTTCCAGTAGCGATAAATTGATTCGTGACCGCACGATTATCGTTCCCGTTCGTTTCGAACCGGTCGGTAAACAGAGACCGGATGACTGTAGTGACAAACACCGCAACTAAATTTCTAGAGTTAATTCCTGGATACACACACTCGAACGATCGATTTTCTCGACGGAGAATTCGTCCAGTTTTCACGAAATTGAAATGTAAATGGTAAAAAAAAGAAAAAAACGAACGAACGGAACGAATGGTTAAATCTCCGCCGCGACGACGAAACCAAACATAAATTACATCGCCCCCAACGAATAATAAATTTGCGGAAAGCCTCAAATCTCTCTCACGTAATTTCTTCCAGTAATTTCATAAACGTGGGGTGTTATGGTCCGTTCGACTCGTGTAAGTAAATTTCCCTTAAAAAATCACGAATAGCCGACCCCTAAAGTCTTTAATCTCCGCGATTTTTACTTACCGGTCGGTCGCTTTAATTAATTGAAACATATTGCTCACAATAAAAAATGAGACACACAGTCGAGACTAACTTCCCCGACATCATAAGCGAACGGTTTTTGCTTCGAAAGTGTTTGTGTGTGTGTTGAAATACCGAAATTTTAAAAGTTTAAATTGGCAATTAAAGCGTCATAAAATCGTTTATGTGTTAATCTAGATTGCCAGCAGATGGTGAAATAAAAACGTAAAAACATTAACAAAAGCGAAAATCAAACTAAATTTGTAAACCACGGCGCGACACTAATTACCGACGGAAATTAATGGCATCGAAACAATTTTTATTGTGTTTTTGGAAAACGAATTCAGTCTAAAATATTTGAATCTTTTCTCCATGAAAACTGCGCTGATGAGTTTTAAGGGACGAAACCGGTACACTTATATGAGTATGTTAATTAATATTAACACAACATTTTTTTTTAAGTTGTGGGCACCTTAAAACAGTCGATTTCGACTACAAAACACGGCAGTCTGAAACAAAACACTTTGCTATTTGAAATATTATGATTGGTTGCCATGACAACGAGTGCATGTTGGATTAAAAAAAATGTCACTAATATATAACAGAAAGAAATTCTTATAACAATATTGAATGTGTTCGACCTTGCCAATGGGAAGCGTTTTGTGTTTACATAACGAGCGCGTTCGACACTAATTACCGATGGAAATTAATGGCATCAAAATAATTTTTATTGTGCTTTTTTTTTAGAAAACGAATTCAGTCTAAAATATTTGCATCATTTCTTCATAAAAACTGCGCTGATGTGTCTTAAGGGACGAAACCGGTACACTTATATGAGTATGTTAATTAATATTAACACAACATTTTTTTTAAGTTGTGGGCAGCTTAGAACAGTCGATTTCGACTACAAAACACGGCAGTCTGAAACAAAACACTTTGCTATTTGAAATATTATTATTGGTTGCCATGACAACGAGTGCATGTTGGATTAAAAAAAAAATGTCACTAATATATAACAGAAAGACACTCGATTATATATATACGAACGATCTTATAACAATATTGAATGTGTTCGACCTTGCCAACGGGGAGCGTGTTGTGTTTACATAACGAGCGCGTTCGACACTAATTAACGATAGAAATTAATGGCATCAAAATTTTATTGTGCTTTTTTTTGGAAAACGAAATCAGTCTAAAATATTTCCATCATTTCTTCATAAAAACTGCGCTGTTAAGTCTTAAGGGACGAAACCGGTACACTTATATGAGTATGTTAATTAATATCAGCAATTAATTTTTTTAAAACAAAAATAAATTTCGACGCTTCAAATCAACGCCGAAATCTTCGAACAAACTTTAATTTCAAACTACCAACGAAACAACGGCAATTGTGCTCGGTAATTTACGCAATCTATGGATCCGTTTAACCGGTGTTTTTCGTTTGTTTGCGTGGCCGACCAAACAGTATAATTTACGGCGAGTTTACATGATCGCACAGTTCGAAGCGCGCACACATCCTCCCACACACGCGTACAACAAGCCCCGGCCCCGGCTAAACTTTGGTAATTTATTCGCTTTGATTAAGCCGCGTAAAAAATAGTATCTGTTTACGTGGGTTAAACCAGGAAATTCCGGAAGGTTAAGAAAAAACATTCGATTTCCACTACAAAACGACAGTCTGGAATAAAACACTTTGCTATGATTGGTTGCCATGACAACGAGTGCATGTTGGATTAAAAAAATAATGTCACTAATATATAACAAAAAGGCACTCGTTTATACATATTCTTATAATAATATTGAATGTGTTCGATCTTGCCAATGGGAAGCGTGTTGTGTTTACATAACGAGCGCGTTCGTTATTTCAAACATAAACCGTAACAACTTTATTAAGAATTCATGCAAAATATTGATTTAAAAATTGTGTTTGTGTAATAATTATATTATTTCTGTAATATTTATAAATTTTATTTTTTGATTTATTTAAAACTTTTCGGTGGCGAATTCAATTTCGTCCAATCTTCTTAAGCGACGACGAACTTTACGTTGGCATTACGTTGATGACGAAGAGAGAAGAAAAAGTTCATAAAATAACACTCGGGTCATAAATTCGAAATACCTGAAGTACAAAGTGTCGCCCGAGGGATTATAAGGTCGAAATAGAGCGGTGTGCTCGACGTTTGAGGGTCGGGTTTCCCGTTTCGCTGTGTGTGTATGTGAAAGTTCGGCGAAATCAACTGTTTGCTTACACAAGACCGCGACAAGTTTTTCGCAGTAGCATTACGTTCCTCGCCCGAAGATATTCGATTACTTCGTTTTATTTATTCTCGACTATGTAAATTTCCACGCTTGGCGCGTCGACCTATGTAAAGTTTATTTTGCGAATAAAATGTTTATAACATGTCGTTGCGAGCAGCAAAGCAAAACGGTTTACTCCGGTCGTCTCGATAAATTCGCGTTTTACATTCTTTCGACAAGTTTTTTTCGGATTTTATGTCTTTGGAATATATTTACATTTGGAAAGAGGTTTTCATCTTATTACAATTTTTGTTCATCTACATCGACTACGTTGATGATTTCGAAATGAATAATTTATATAAAAAAATGTATATTTTTTTAATTTAAGGAAAAATTTGGAATTTTTTCAAACAATAAGTTGGCTTTTGGGTATTGATTGTTATCTGTTAGATTTTCCCAAAATTGAAAAAAATTTTCAAATGTTAACACTGGAATCCAACCCAACCCAACCTAAAAGAGAGAAAATTGTGCAACGGAGATTAGGACAAATGCACTCGTGTCGATTAGGACAAACGGTCGTCCCGATTTCGTCGAAGGCAGAAAATTGTGCAGCGGAGATTTTATGGGAAAAAATTCCCTGTCTAAAGCGTCTAACTAGTACGATTTCGGACGGCGCGGCGCCCATAACTTCGGCGTTCAAAATTTTTTTATCGATTAGGACAAAATGCCCACCTGGCGATTAGGACAAATGTTCACGTCGATTAGGATAAACGCACACGTGTCGATTAGGACAAACGTTAGGGTCGATTTCGTCACAGAAAATTGTGCAGCGGAGATTTTGCGGGAAATTTTTTTTCCGTGTCGAAAATGTCTAGCTGGTCCGTTTTCGGACAGAGCCCCTAAATTCGGCGTTCAAAAAAAATTTGTCGATTAGGACAAATGCGCATCGGCGATCAAATGTTTTCCTCTCTGAATAAAATTTGTCATAAGATTTTCAAGTAATTTTTCACTGAAACATTTTTGGGTTTAAAAAATTCTAAAAAGAAATTGGACAAGAAATTGTTAAAAATACAATCCCAGATTTGCCATTTTTTTCTGAAAACTAAAGGGAATTATAAGAAAACGAAGAAATATGAAATTTTTGCTCTATTTAATTAAAAATCCAAAACAAATCTATCTTTAGTTCTGAACTTCGCAATTACATTATAAGTGAGGAAAAAATCCACAAACTTTAAGGATGTGAAGTCCATAGACAAGGTTTGAATAATTCCAAGAAAAAAATATATGGGGAAAATTTTCCAATAAATTTTTACGTGGAATTCTTTCCAATTTTCCGGTTCGGAGATTGCTCTGTTCACCTTAAACCCGTATACCTTAAACCCAATTCGATGAACTTTAGTGGTTTTTCTTAAGGACTGATACACGTAAATGTAGTGGTGGTTTTTGACATTCAATTTTTTAAGTAAATTTGTTGTCGTTGTCATGGTAGCCAAAAGCTTATTTTTCAAATAGCGCGTTTTGTTTTTGAAATACCCGCAAGTTTATCCTCCCTTTCAACAATTTATCGATCCGACGTCATTCGACCTAACGAATTTCTGTATCGTGCAAACTAATTATGAATGTAATAATTATTTATTAAGTGCGGCGAGCAAAGCGGAGATATATACGAGGTCCCCAGTCTAATGTATGTAAAATACATGTTCGATGGGCACGACCTTAGTAACTTATATACAACTTGCGCTCGTAATTACAAGTTCGTTTAATAATTTACGGGCGCCGTATATATGGCTACGGGACGAGCGAGGGGAACTTCGTTATAAGGGGCTTTGTTTATAATTCTCGACCGGATACCGCATATTTTATATGTTATACCGATCGCTGTCCGCTCGAAGTTGAAATATCTTCGACAAACAAAAACAAAAATCGGACGAATTAAATTTGAATGGACGGATTTGAACTGACTTTTTGAAATGGTGTAGCGACCGCAAGCGCTGACAGTTTGAAAAGTTCCGTTCGTTTCGGGACGTTTGAAATTCACAATCAAAATATCACGAAAAATCCATTTTAATTAGCCGATGATGAACTGGAGGATTCGTTGTTTAATTACTATAAAAATACACCCCACATTTTTTTTTGTATTTTTTAGCGTTCAACATATTGATATTTCAATTAATTTCTAGATTGAGTATGTTATCGACGTATTCTAATATTTACTTTGGGTGGGGCGGGGGTATTTTAAAATCGTAAACGTAAGCCTCGTTTCTAGTGTTTTGAAAAAATTGACTCATTCGAACCCAAAACCAATTCAAAAAATTAAGTAAACCCAATTGAACGGCGCAAGTCTCGAACCCTAAAATTTTCCAACCAACGCAACCCGCCTACAATCGACTAGCACCACTCCTGAACCCAACAAATGGAAAATATAAAAACCCAAAAAAAATGAACGTCATGTAAGCCCAACCTCAACGCTTGTTGTTCAAATCCAACTCAACCCAGTTTTACTTACATTTTAAAATCATACAAAAAGATAAATATTATATCAACCGATCGACAATATTTTCAAACTGATGAGAAACGTAACAGATGACTTATAAACCCATTCAGTATGCTATGTAGTTGAATTTGTTGGATACACGACCTAATTCCTTTGTAATTTGCTGGTTTGGTTAGCATGGTTTGGAAAAAAATATTTAAACAATATTAAATGTTACCTTGGGAAGCGTGTTGTCTTTACATAACGAGCGCATTGATTCATTTCAAACTGCAATTTTTTGTTTCACGATGTAAATTATTTAAAAATAATACCGTTTGTACGTTAATTGTTGCAAAAGTATCGTGATGTTTTAATTACTGTGCGCAGAGCCCGCTATGAGTTTAATTTTATCATAAGCAACAATAATGTACAATATGTTTATAAAGAATGTGGGTCAAGTTGGCTTTGAAATTTGCCTCCTCGTTCATTCTAATTTATAAATTATATTTAGATTAGAAACGACAGTTTAGATCTGACGACTCACATTTCCTGCATAACCTTTACATAACCTCAGAAAATTTAATATTTTTACAATTTGCTTGAAGCCGTAAAATTGAGATATCAATTAATTTCAAAGCCAAAAAATTCTTTTTATAATTTTTTTTTATGTTTTTTAATGGCTTTAGACGGACGGATTTTGCACCCACATCAGGTGTACCGCATAGTTCGAATCTGGGCCCTTTATCGTTTTTATTACTTATGAATGATTTTTGATGTTCACATGTATAAAATACGAAATAGAAAACTGATTAGTTAAATAAATAACAATCGCTGCTGAATTTCCACAAATTAGAAAAATGTTTTGAAACCCATTTTGTTTATTTTTTTTTTAAGAAAAGTAAACAACTAAAATGAAAAAAGGAATTTTGCAACATTGTGGCAAATTCTTGGAATGTGTTAAAAAAGTGAAAAATCCAATGCAATTATGGGTTTAAATTTGTCTTAGGCTTTAGATATAAACAGGGAGAAAATAAATAAATATGTATGTACGTATTTTTTGAAAAAGAAACATTAAAATGAAACGTTGAAAAATAAAATAAATAAAGAAAAATAACATTGGGAAACTTCTATAAATTTTCAAAATTTTGTCTTTAAAACTTTGTTAGTTTTCCATTTAAAGGAAGTGGGAAAGAAACACAGAAGAAAGAAAATTGAAAAATCCTTCAATTATATTGGAAAACAATGAATTTGAACGATGGACCATGAACTTAACTTTCAAAAGACATTTGGAGAAAAGTTTTGAAAAATATAAAAAAAGGAAATAAAAAGATAAACCGAACGTGCGTTCAAATTAATGTATGAGTTGGTATGAATGGGAAAACTTGAAACCTCACAATTTTCAAAATTATGTTTGAATTTACTTAAAAAGATTTGAGAAACGTTTGTCGTGAAAACTGCGGCCCCATTGGACAAAAAAGGGCACAAAATTAAATTAAATCCAACAGAGGAATCCAAAGACTTAATATGTATATTATGGATTCATATTAAGTCTTTGAATTTCTTGTTGGATGACGTAAATTTAAAAATAAAAAAAAGAAGATACTAGAGTAGAAGTTAAATTTTAATGAAAATAACACATGAGAATTTTCAACTTAAAAGGAAAATTGGATGCTGGGAGAGCCAATTCCAAAAAAAAAAAAAAATTGAAAATTTATTAACAAATTAAATGTGGAAACAGGCACGACAATGTAGAAAGAAGAAGACACTGAGATTTCGGGAGATCATGGCCGAAGCCACAATTTGGTGGCTGGCTTCTTGGCTATACTCTACTGATGAACACCAATGCACCAATGAGTCTGAAACACGTGTCTACGGTTGGTCTGTTCTGTGCGGGTTTGACCAGTTATAAATAAAGAAATTACGGTCAGAAAACTAACATAATTTTTTTCAGTTTTAACCAAATATCTCAAAAACAAATGAAGACAAATAGAATTTCTTTACGAATTAATAATCAGCAACAGATTACGCAACTTTGCCCCAATTTAACCGATTTGTGTCTCTTAAGTTAAACGAGATACCTGTGATGAGCCTCAAAAACTGAGCAACCTGTATATATATATCTTAGTTTTTTAGAAAGCTAATTTCTCGTAAACGAATCAATGGATTTCAAAAATTGATGCACCGTTGAAATGCAAATTACATAAGCTTTTAAATGAGGTATCACTCAACCCGTAGTGTAATTTAAGAATTTTAGGGTTGGCACCCCTGCGGCTAGGGGGTTGAAGACATAGAGATCATTTCTTCGCCAAAAGTTATCCCCCATCGATTTAAAGTTTACGTGTTTCAGTGATTTTAAGAAAAAAATTTAGATTCTTAGATATTGAGGTTGTTTCATTTTACCATGGACACCTGTATGTATATTTTATGGGATATTTGGATTTCTTGAAAAATTATTGGAAAAATGACTAAACAATCCGCACAAAGAAAACTTAAATTATTAACAAAATAGAAGAAATCTGTAAAATTTCAGAAACAGCAAATTTGCAAACTTCCTTAAACAAATTTCCAAAATTCCTCAATATGAAAAATTTTTTTTTCCATTGTTTGTAAGCCAATACGATGAAAATTATAAAGTGGAAATCTATCATTCAAATTAAAAAAACAAATATAATATTATTTTGAAGAACAGGCGATATACTGACGAGGTCTAACGCACGAAACCGGTTCGTAGACGTGCTATGAATATTTTTTTTCGTTTTAAATTTTACGAAACACAAAACATTCCTGAAACATTTCCTCATGCATTTTCAGCGTTCATTTCGAGGCCTTCGTTCCCATTCATTCCGTCGTTAAACCGAAACCTTTTTCTGTGTGCGGTTCGCAAATCGAATTTCCAATTATCCGTTATCCGTTAAGCATACATGAAATCGGCCGTATTAACAACGTGCATAACGAGCACGCGCACACCAGCAGACAATTATAAAAGCTCCGCCGGTTTAATAAACACGTTCGCTCCGTTTCGCCGCGAGGACAATCAAAAGAACAAAGACTTTATCATCCGCACGGGTTTCATCGTGTACGTTACACGCCTCGTAAAAATATTTTTGTTATCGCCGTCACGCGGCGGGCGGTTAATGTGTATTAACGCCTCCGGACGCGACGCGTAAACGTGACGCTGTCTCCGCATGCAGAAATGTTGCAGTTTTGTTGTAAATTTATTTCATTGAAACTAGTTTGCGTCGGTGTGTTTCTATCGATGGCGGTTTGTTTGTTTCATGGAATTTTAGCCAATTTAACGCTTTTTTCGGCAAAAAAAATGCGAGAATAAATTCTAAAAGGATTTACGAAACGTAAACAATGACTCTCATGAAGCCTGTAATTTAAATTTTGTAAATAATTTTTTTTTAATTTTTTAAAATTTTTCGACAAGCAAAAAAAATTCGCACGTTGGCCGATTTCAAACTGTCGCATTTTCGGAAACGGTGTAGTTTCGGACTATAAAAACCTCATCAACTCACTTTTAATCACACTATTGTCATATATACACTGCGTGTAAATTTGCGAATAACTTCCACCGTATGTTGTACTTTAGACGAAAATTCTGTATAGTAAACGTCGTGGATTTTCGATAACCCTCGAGATAAATTACCGCTCCGTTCCGGTCGCATTTTAAATCTTCTTTGAACACGTTTTCGCGACGTTCCCGACGCCGCCGCCTTTTTATCCGGGATATTGCGTTTCGGGACGAAATATTAAGAGCGCGCGGCGAGCGTCGCGTCGGTACCGTCAGAGAACCATTTAGATGAAAAATCGTCCCGTACGGGCCGTTTTTCGACATTCGAACGGGCGCGTCGCGACGCCTCGCAATCTTAAACTGTGCTCACGTTATAATCGCGATGATGGATTTTACGATTTTACGTTTCGATGAAGGGGGCGCATCGAGCAGTCGTTCAATTATTTTTGTTATTTTTGTTTTCTTATGTTGTGATATTTTACGTCGCGACTGGGACAATTTATTGGTTATCTGTTTGTTTGTCGGTGTTTACGTACTTAATTTTTATTGATGACTTATATTTAAACAATTTTTAAAAATCTTAAACCAATTCCAATTCCGAGGCATCAAGTGGTCGTTTGCTTTATCGGCTCCTAGAGTATGCTAACTCGACATGCATTTATCGACTCACACAGGAGCTGCATTGACGACGGGTGTAACCCAGAAATTAGTTAATCTGCAGCCAGTGTGAGAGGCCGAACTCGTGGTTCAATTCCCAACCCATTTTTGTTTAATCCCATCGAACCCAACGTATGAATAAATTTAAAAAGCAGAACGCAGAAAAATCCTCTAAAAACCTAAAAAGTACGGTTTCATTACGTGTTGACATCGTATTCAAAATGTAGTCTAACCCAATGGGTGATGGACTGTACTGTTGAATTCAATTGAAATTTAAACACGAAAAACCCAAATACGATAACAAAAAAAAATATTTGAAAGAGAGAAGAAACCCAAGTGCTACTGTTTGTTTCAAAATATACCCAAATTATGTCTTGTTGTTTCTACTTTTTCTATACCCAAATAACGTTTAAAGTTGTATGTTGGGTTTATCGTAAATATGTAGTGTTAAATCAATAAAATGCACACATTTCGGTTGTTCCCCGCTACACCAATTCGCCTTCCTACACACGCTGTCCAACGTGCAACCAACAAACGTAGGAATTTTTTAAAACTTTTTTAAGAATTTGTTTTGAAACCCATTTCCTTTTTTTCGAATCTCGAAGCAATTTTTGTTTGTATTACCTTTCAAAACTGAAACCCAAGCCAATTTAGAAAAATGGAATTTGGTTCATCGTAAACATATAGGAATTACCTACGGCGGGGTTCGGTTTTTGCAACTTTCGAAATAGTAAACGTGTATACAATTTGCCCGAAATTAAGTTCACAATTTCGAAATTCAAATTGGTTCATGAAACTCAACCCAATGCAATTTCAACAATTTTTTAATTAAATTTTTCTAAAAAAAAATTCAGTAGGAATTTGGAATTGTATTTTATCTTTTATAATGATTTGGTATAAAAATAATAGATATAAATTGGGTTTTTTATACAATTTTCAAAATATCCGGTTGGATTGATTGTAAACCCAATTAATTTTTTCCAAAATGTGTTGCCCTTTTCTAAATAAGGCCAGCCGCAATTTTTAATACCCAAACCAATTTCAAAAGCTCTACATGTTCACAATTGTGAGATTGAGATTCAATTAGGTTTACAACGCAACCCAAGCCAAATTATAAAAATTAAATTATATTATTTCTAACTGGATTTTATGTTTTACGAATAACGAAAATTAACTACTCTGCTCGACAATTTTAGAATAAACCCTAACTATCTTGAAATTGGGTTGGACGAGCCGGGAACATAATAGAAGGAGGGCATAGGAGGAAGAATATAGGGGTCATTGAGAAGAAATTTAAAGCGTGTTTTTCGAACGTGCCAGGGTTAAACGAATTAATGAGAAAGGAGAGAATGAAAAAGGGAGAGGATCTGGAGGTATCTGGACAGAAAGAGTGGGATGAGCATAAGAAATAGCTACCGGAAGGATTCAGTTGGATGTGCCAAGGGGCCATTAGGAAAAGAGAACAAAGAGATAGGGATATCCCCTATTGAAATTAGAAATTTTCGAAACCGAGAATTCAATTTTGTGGAAATTGAGTTGTGTTGGAATTTAATTTCTGTTTGGACGATTTTGAAAAATTAATTTTGTTATGATTTTTAAAATTTCGCTTTTCTGATAATTTAATCTTCAAAGATTTAGAGTCAGAATTTGAAAATCTTTCAAGTTAAGTCAATTCGTCCACAAATCGTCCAGATTGTCAATGAAAGGAAATTAGATTTAAAAATCGGATTTGAAAATTTTCATCTTACAAAATCTTACTGTGAATCAAAACAAATTTTAAATTTGTATTTTTGTTTAAGATTTCCGAGTTTCCAAGTTTGGAACAACTGACTCACTGTGAAAACAATTTTTAAATTTGTATTTTCGTTTAAGGTTTCCCAAGTTTCCAAGTTTGAAACGTCGTATTAGAATTGTTTAAATATTTGGAAGAATTTTTTTTGTGAGTATGCGGTGCTACCCGAACGCTTTATTTAATGCCTTCATTCATGTCGTCAATTTGTAAGATAATAATTTCCATTTTGGACTTTTAAAAACACATGCACATCCATACAGAAATCCCTTTTTATCGTAAGACCCATTCCCCATCGTTATAAACTGTTATTGACCGCATACTCAGGACTTTATTTAAAGTGTGTTTTCTTATAAAAGTAACGACCTTAACAATGCGAGCTAGATAAGATCGGGGTACGACAGGCCTCAATCTTACGTCGTATACTTTTAGGCATGTATATACCAATGACAGAGAAAAAATGCACCAGATGGTGACGTTCACTTGGCTTACTCACAATAGCCGTACTGACGACGGGTAATAACCCAGAACTCTGGCGTCGATCCACATTATGACGAAAAATATTACAATATTTTAATATTACTTAAGATTTGATTTGACGAATTTGACCCATTACTGACGAAAAAAATCATTATTATTTTTAAATTGTTTAAATTGTTGAAGTTGTTTAAATGTAAAAATATGTCCTTAATTTCGATTTGAGGTGGATTTGCGATGGATTGCTATAGGTTGGGTTAAGATGGAGTTGATTTTAACAGAAAATCAATCCAACAGAATTAAATCTAACAGTAAAATCAAAACCCAACTAATCTTAAACTTATCTAAATTAATTCGATCAAAACCAGTTGGGTTGGACTTTATTTGATTAGTTTCTGTTAAGTTGGTTTATTATTATTATCATTATTATTATTATTATTAATATTATTATTATTATTATTATTATTATTATTATTATTATTAATATCAACTTTTTAGTTTTTTTATTCTTTGTTCACCTAACCATTAAAATTTGTAATTTTTTTTTGGTTGGACGCTCAAGAATAAAAAAAATAAATATTATCATTATTATATTTTATAAATAATCATACAAATATTTTTATTGTATATTAAAACCTATTTAAAGGACATGAGGGGATTTTTTAAAACTTTTCAAAAGACGCATGTAGGTAACTTCGTTTTGAGTAAAATTTGAGATGGATTGGTTTGTTTACGGTTAGGTTGGATTGATTTTTCGTTGGATTTTGTTATAAAATTCACTTCAAATCAGCTCGGTGGCCTAGTGGTAAGAAGGCCGGACTCTCAGTGTGAGAGTCGAGGGTTCGAGTCGAACATGCTGAAGAATTTTTCCTGGTGTGTCAGGTACCCTCAGTGCTACATCTCTAACGGCGAGGAGATGATAGTAACAAAGCCATGGAACACTTTACACACACAAAAATACACATAAAATGGTGCTCTTGCAATTCTCGATAAGCGAGAGCTTGAGAAGCGTTCGGGTAGCACCGCACACTCACACACACAAAAAAAAAAAATCAAAAGTTACGTTGTTTTATGTTTAAAATCAAGTCGCTGTTCGTAAAACTATGTCGATCGTAAAACAAAACCCTCAAACATCCATAAAAGTTTCGCTTGGACTCGTCGTTCTAATTTTAATGCAGATGTTAAATTATTCAGATGTCTAAGCCGCGGCATCAGTTAATTGAAGTAACTGTGCCCGAAACTAATGTCGGCGTTGATTTTATTAGAGTTTACATCTCGACCATCTGTTTATTTAATGCGCGCGGAGAAATCGGCTTATGCTCGGTAATTCACAAACGGAGGAAATCCCTCATAACGCACTATGGACGTCCTTCGCGTCTTCACGTTATTAACGGAATTTGTCTTGATTTATTCAAAAAAATATACGACAGATTGATTGAATTGCTCGCATAACGAGTCTTTAACAAATTCGGGGATAAATTTGCAAATTGACAAAAAAATTTGTTTCTGCTCACGTTCGTTACGCGATCAAAGAACGACCGACGCGTAATTTGAATAAATTTTCGAAACTCGATTTCGAACGGATCACCTCCGAATTTCTTAAATTTATTATGCATTCGGAATAATTGTGAAGTACGATCCGTCCGAAACAAGACCTCATCCGCCGTTCGAGATCAATACAAATGGCGCGATTAACATTTATTGGAGGGTAAATTCCTCGCCGGAATAAAACGTCCCGCCGCGCGCCGTAATGGATTCGAATCCTTAAACCTGCGCTCGGTTTTTTTTCTATTTTTGCTGTTCCTCTTTAGCCTTTATTTTTCATTTTCTTTGCGTCGTTTTGTATTTTAACGGCGGCTTTATATTTTCGCAACGAATGGGAGCTTTTAAACTTCGTCTTCGATATTTTTTAGTAATTTTTTTTTTCTGTTTAAGATACAAGCAATCTGTCAAAAGAGAAAATAAGCTTCTGTTTCGACTTATAAAGAGAAAATAAAAATTTCAGAGAAACTCAAAAATTATCTATATACATATACATATATATATTAATAAATTTGTTGGGGACACGGCAAGGAATCAATAAAAAATTGAAGTTTATCTAATTATCTATTCCAATATTTCACTCATCAAACATGAGCTTCCTCAGGGAAGCTAAAATACAATGTCAATTGTTTAAAATCGCAAAGTTATTGAATAGTCTATGAAACTTACATAATATAAAACTTAAGTGGTAAATTGGCCATCGTTAACATCAGAAACTGTTTTACATGTTTGTTAAAAACTATGATTGAACATTTATCAATCGATAAAAATCGTTTACAAAATTCCCAAAACAATCACAACACGTGTTTATTTCTAGGTTAGGGAACAGCACAGAATGATAATTATTCAAATTACCAACATGTAATGCGTGCATACAGAGTACAGGGTGACAAACTGTGATAAATGAACATACTAGTTGCAATTATCACAGTTTGTCAAGCTGTACTCTGTATGCACGCATTACATGTTGGTAATTTGAATAATTGTCATTCTGTGTTGTTCCCTAACCTAGAAATGAACACGTGTTGTGGTTGTTTTGGGAATTTTGTAAACGATTTTTATCGATTGATAAATGTTCAATCCTAGTTTTTAACAAACATGTAAAACAGTTTCTGATGTTAACGATGGCCAATTTACCACTTAAGTTTTATATTATGTAAGTTTCATACACTATTCAATAACTTTGCGATTTTAAACAATTGGCATTGTATTTTAGCTTCCCTGAGGAAGCTCATTCATGTTTTATGAAAGAAATATTGGAATAGATAATTAGATAAACTTCAATTTTTTATTGATTCCTTGCCGAGTCCCCAACAAATTTATTGATAATATATATATATAATCGAAAACGACAAGTTTATCGGGGATACAGTCAGTGGTGTAGGAAGAAAAACCCAAAACTCAGTTGATATTTTCAATATTTCGCAGTAAAATCACTGCTTCATCAGGAAAACTACAAAAGTACATAATTCAACTCACAATGGTCAAAAACAGTGAAAGAAACCAGCAAAACTACTTATATATCTTAGTGTTGGTTGTAAAAAGTTGGAATTATTACAAAATTTGATTTTAAACACAATGACAACGTTACAAGCCACATCGCAAATGGATACAGTCTAATAGGAATAAAATACGTTAAGAGTTAAAATTACTTAAAAACTACATTAAAATGGCCAAGGACTAGAATTTACGATCTAATAATTCACATGTTTGAGGTTAAATGCCATGTGAGCACGCAAGTCACAAGTAAACAGAGACAAAAGTACCAACTGTAATACATTGTAACACCCTGAGGGGGGAGTAAGATTTAAATTTTAGCGCTAACAAGTAAATTGACAAAGATTGACATTGATATAACAAAAATTGACGAAAAAACACACAATTCAAGCCTTAAAGCCTTAAAAAGTCACCGATCGTCGAGGGACGTTATTAAATTGATAATTAAGTAAATGAGAATAAATTATATTTAAATTGTTCACATCAGATCTAAAATTTACCGAATTCTTTTTCTGTTTATTTATGAAATACATTTCNAAGATTGACATTGATATAACAAAAATTGACGAAAAATTAAACCAAAAACCACCAAAACACACAATTCAAGCTTTAAAGCCTTAAAAAGTCACCGATCGTCGAGGGACGTTATTAAATTGATAATGTAGTAAATGAGAATAAATTATATTTAAATTGTTCACATCAGATCTAAAATTTACCGAATTCTTTTTCTGTTTATTTATGAAATACATTTCTAGAAAGGTTCTAAATTTGGATCTGGGCTGATTCGCTAAGATAATAACACCGTCAAAGTCAAAATTATGTTTGTTTGAGACAGCATGAGATGCTAGGGCACACGAATTCTTTTTTATGCGACAATCACTTTTATGCTGGATGATACGGTTTTTCAGCCATAGGGAAGTTTGGCCAATATAGCAACCTTCACATCCACCACAAGGAATTTTATAAACAATGTTGGATGTAAGTTCCAATGGAACCTTGTCTTTCAATTTACTAAAGAGACTATTGACAGTTTTTGGATTATATTTAGCTATTTTTATTACATCAGATTTGACAATATTAAGGATATGGTTAGTAATGTTATTGATTAATGGAAAACGTTTGTAAGTGACGAGTGAGTTAGACAAATTGTTAATAGGAGGACTATTGACATTGGAGGGGTTGTTGGATGCAGGTGTGTTGAATAACAAACTATTG
>JAFFZR010027789.1:0-18829 GCA_018397195.1 Lethrus apterus | reverse complement strand
GTGTAATTTAAGAATTTTAGGGTTGACACCCCTGCGGCTAGGGGGTTGAAGATATGGCGATCATTTCTTCGCCAAAAGTTGTCCCCCATCGATCTAAAGTTTACGTGTTTCAGCGATTTTAAGAAAAAAAATTAGTTTCTTAGATATTGAGGGTGTTTCGTTTTCCCGGGGTCAGCCTGTATAAAGTTATGGGAAAGAAAAGAATAAAGGTCTAGTCCAGTGTTTTTCAACCGGGGTGCCACGGCGCCATGATTGGGGTGCCGCAAAGTTTAGGCCTTTTCTTAAGTGTAGTTCAAGATAACTCATTGTCAGTTCAATTTTGCTACACAATATTATTGCAATTCTCGACTTCATATTTGTGTGAATTTGAATTTTCGGCTCTTACGTCCATTAAAAATAATAAACAAGAACGTTTGCAAACGAACAACGAAGAAATGAGTGTGTCTCTTAAACATTCCGCCCAGAATTAAAAACATTTGTGCATCACGTCAAGCTCAAATCTCACATTAATTAAAATTGTTATTATTTATGACATTTACATATTTACGCATCTTTGTCTAATTTGATATATTTGATAATAAAATTAGATTTAAAAAACAATAACGAGACTATTATTTTACATGTAGGTATTTCGACAAAATTCAATGGACTCAAATTTTGTTTTTGAACACGTAGAAACGCTTTTTTGCATTAAAATGCTACTAGTCCCCGTTTTCGCAAAAAAATGCATCTGTCCCATTAGCCCCCCATTATTCAGATTCTAGATCCGCCGCTGGTCAAAGGTGTCACGATTTTTTATTTTACAGCCAGGGGTGCCACTCGATGAAAAAGGTTGAAAAACACTGGTCTAGTCACTTGTAGTGGCTTAGCCAGTAGGCTAGTAATCTGAGAGTCTCGGGTGCAAGTCTTAGTAGGAGACATTGAAAATTTATATCACAGATAAAAGTTTGCAATGCTTTGAGTTGGCCTTCCAACCTAATTATGCTTTCCACGTTTCCCCTTTCCTCAGTCTTGTTTAAATTCTTTGAGTCCTAGGGCTTTTAATGAGAGATGAAAACAATGGAAAAAAAACCGACAAGTGAGTGAGTAGGGGATTGCATTTGTAAGTCAATGAACTTATTTATTTTAGTAACAGAATAGAAATTTTACGAATTATGGATCAAATTTTTACATAAATGGCGAAATTTTCAATCAAAGCTGTTAATCATCGACCAAAATAATATTTTATTGTATGAAACGTGTTCGTTATATTTCCAAAAGCCGTTGGCGTTACCCAACACCAACAACATCGAAGCTCCCACACTTCAAAGCGATCTTCGCCAGAACCGTAAGGTCACCGCCTGAACGTAAAAATTCCTCGCATTCTTCGTTTGTTATCGTGATCAGGTGACCGGGCCACATCTCTTGTGTAACCCGCAATGGCGCAAGCAACACTCCGACCAAATTCAATGCATATATAGTATATGTGCACGTTAGTGTACACGTTATACAGACGTATAAGTGTAAATTTCCTTGAGCGTTTTAGCCGAGATTGTGAATTGATGAATCAATGCGCGAGTAATGCGGATGTCAAAAGTGTTTTTTTTTTCGTATTTTCTCGCATATCTAGCAAGTTAATGGCGTTAATTATACGGGCATATAACGTGCAGATGGTAATCTATGCACATAGTAAAGGAACTGAAATGGACGACGTTTGATTGGTTTAATATCCGTTGAGAACTAATTAGGGACAAGAAAGTTTGTTGTCTGTGTTTGTTTACCCCTTGTTTGTGTCAACTGTCAGAAATAAAAAAAAAAAAACATTAATTTAACAATTTGACTTCAGTTTGTTCAAATGTTCTACATATTTCGCTCTTTTAATCATAAAATGTTCTTACATTGTACAAAATGTTCTTCAAACTGTCGAAAATCTTAAACTGTCAAAGACCTTAAACGAACAATCGAACCTATCCTAATATGAGAGCGACTCGAACCCGGGAGCAGCGTTGCCAACCTAAAGGGTTTTTCCCTAGATTTAGTGGTTTCAAATGTAGTTGGAAAGCTTTTAGTGAGAAAAATGTTTTTTTAAGGGATGTAGCCAGTTTTCATGTCTTGCCCGATTTTATTAAAATATTTTCAGTTTGACTTAATTTATTAGTTTAAAAACAATAATAAACACTCAACGTCAGTCTACAATTTCCGCTAATTATTACCTCTCGCCAAGTTTTTCCCTTCTATCATTTGTACATTATGTACAGAGTGAGCAATTGGAAGTGACCACCACGTGACCTCAAATTTTAAGGTGGCGACATTGCTAAGTTGGTATTATTTTATAACTATAACCTTAAAAGAAGAGAAGTGTCAAATTATTAGCTTGATCAGTACTTGTATACCTTCAAAATGACTTCTTTTTGTACTTAGAAGAATAAATTGCTTTTTAAAAGAATACATTTAATACAGAAATAATTTGGAAAAAGGTTTTCATTGCAGTATTTATGACAGATGACAAAACGTAAATACAATAAGCAGTATGGGTAAAGCAAAAAAATACACTATTTTTGTGACGTATGTGGTCACGTGGTGGTCACTTCCAGTTGCTCACTCTGTATATGCATGTATGGGTACAGAGTGATTCTAAATGATGGTATTCTATGGTCTATTGTGTGTTGCCGCTTTTTGATTGTCATTCTTGTGAAATTTAATTTAAGTGACAGTGGCATTCGTAGTTTTCTGCAAACGGGTAACATGTTTAACACTTTTGTTATGAAACTATTATTTTAATAACGATTTTAAATGTTTTTATTTGTTTTTAACAAATTATGCTATGACAGTGATGCATAAGTTACAGAAAAAATATGTAAGTCGTTCAATCAGCAGATATGTCTTAATTTTGAACAGAATTAAATATTTTAGGTTAATTTTTAAATGTTAATTCTTAAATGTTAATTTACGAACATGAATTTTTTTAGGTTAAGTAATGAAAAAATTGTTTATTACATTAAAATATGCAATATAAAAACTTAATATTTGGATAAATCAAATTCTAGGGTTAATTTATGGGTTTTTGATTGTTCTGTTAGATAGGAAGGTAGGTTGGTGACACTGTTCGGGAGCTCTGTTACATCACACCCACTGTTGCCAACTTAGTGGATTTTGCACTAAATCTGGTGGTTTTAGAGTGGCTTTTAGTGGGTTACATTTTACAATTTGTGGTTAGCGGTTTTTCTGGTGGTTTAAGCAATTGCAGACAATCCCGAACGGCTACGAATTTCTTTGGCGTATCACAGGGCCAATTTCAGTTAAACTTCAAACAAGAGAAAAATATAAAAGAAAGTCTCTTCCAACAAACAATAATGAACGATTCAGAACGATTCCGGATTTCATCGACGTATCACATTGTGATCAGTTGTGATCAGATATCAGTTGCTTGAAGTTAAGAACAAATAAAATAGAATGAGAAATGGACGATGAAATAACGAACCGTTCGGAAATGTTTGTAGGGACCAAATTTCCTTTTCAATTTTCATTGCTATTAACTGTGAATTGAAAAATTAGCACGATTTGTCAAATCAAAAAAGCATTGGAATTTACTTTTCTGTTGTTTCTTTTGTTTTCTATTTGTATACTTAAATTTATTTGTTAATTTTTCAGCATAAATAACATAAGCCAATAAAGAGATTTTTATTTAAATCATATTTTGATTTTGTACCAGCCACCTTTTGATACTTTTAGTGGAAATCTGGTGGTTTCAACGTTCGTTTCTAGTGGAAATGGACTGCAACTGTTGGCAACACTGATCACACCACGATCCAACCAGTTAGCCATTCCGCGCTTCAATTTACTATTTTTAATAGTTTCGATTAAAAATCTTGTCGGAACAACAATTACAAAAAGAAAAGTCGAACTAGAATCTGTCAAAATAAGCGCCATCTTGAAAATTGTCAAAAAATAAATGTTGAATTTGACAATCTGTCTTATGCTTAAATGTCATAATTTATAAGATTCAAGTGTTAATTTTCTAATTTTAATACCAAGCGATTTTAAACGATTGTCTGAACCGCCTTTTGAAAATGGTGAACGAAATTCTTTAGTATTGGTTGTTTACCGCTTTCCGCTTTTCTAGTAGGCATTTCAAGTGGACATTGTTGACACTTAATTATCAAAGTGACAGTGACAGTGACAGTAACAGTTTGCGCCTACATTTGAACTGGTAACATTTTAAATACTTATGAAACTTTTATTAAATGTTTTTATTTTTATTTAATTATTTATGTTGATATAAAGGTTATAAATAAATAGTTTTTTTTTTCCAAATGCATGTTTTAATTTCCTATGGTCGGTCAGTTGATATATTGTTGTATAATAAGACGGAAGACGCAACAATAAAAACGTATTGTATTTTTGAGTTTGGTAGAAATTAATTCCATTCGAAAGCACTAACACCCACATAACCGTATCAGACATACATTATCAATTTTTATCGACTATTGCGACCTAGATCAAGTTACAATTGGTATATTAATATGTTGGTATGCATGTTAATAGATGTGGGCTCGTTTCATCGATAACCGTCTGCTGATATTATATTCCAACGCGAATAAAATGCTCAGGTTCGGGTTGAGGTCCGACAATCCGCGTGAAACGAACGGTCACAGTCCATTTCGTATCGCGAAGATGCGTTCAATTCGTTCCACAAATTACTGACCCGTAATTTTCCTTTACGATCTAGTAAAGGAAAGTGTCTACGCGATCACGAACAGCACACATAAAATATGTATCTGCTGAATGTTTTCTGTAATGTTGTTGTTATCGAGCCGGGCGCATTCCATGCCCGTTAGACTGTGAAAATAGTTGGGCCGTGACGCGATGTCGAACACGCAACTCGACCGGAAACACGAGATAATTTACGAAAAATGCGCTTTTTCGTCTGTGTTTTTCGTCCCATTGACTGGAATTCGATATGCAACAACTGTTTCTGGGCAATAAATATGTACTTTTTATTTATTTTCAACAAACAATTTTTTAATTGAAAAACAGAGGACACTTTTCAATGTCTGAGGGTCATTTTCAATGAAAAATTCCAATTCCATCGCCTAGGTTTTTTTTTTTTTTTTACCGAACAAAAATATAATTATATAAAGTTGGAACTATATTTAAACGTGCACTAAGGGGATCTCGTAAACTGTTGAACATTCTGTTAAATTGGGGCTTCCCGTGAAACACTAAAGGATCTAAAATGTCTGTATTCACAAATATCAAATGAGTAATTTTCAAATGAATTAAAGGCTCGAGATATTCTTTGCAATTAATTGAAATTCTCTAGGCCTACTGTTTTTACATATACGATACTCTATTTTTATGGACACCGTATAATATAGTAATAGTATGTAATATAGTTTTTTTTTTTCGAAAAGTTTTTAACGTCCTTTATCTCCGAAATAAAGCGTCTTTCCGAAAATCATCTTAGGACAAAAAAATCTTAAAATAGCCTAAGGAATAACCCCCTGAATTTTTGCCGCATGTTTCGTAAACACCCTGTATATCGAAAGTTAGGAATAAATACGAATACAACGATGTATTACAGTCGTAACTTAAAAATGGCGTTCCAGGAAGAAAATTTAATTATGTCACCGTCTCCGACGGTTTATGAGATCCCCATATCATAAAACGAAAATCTGTACATATTTTGATTGAAACATGAGACTGAGACGTCGCGTCGTCGTCTTAACGTAAGGAAAAGTGACGAAGTCAAGTTGATCGGCGATTCCAAATCGTGGAGAAAAGCACGCGGACGACATAACGTTCCCATACTTTCATAAGTCGCTAATGTGAACGTTCTTAGATACTACCGGCCCACTTGTGGAATGCGCGGTGCAGATTAATCTTATATTTCCTGCATCTCATACCGGAGTCGAAAATTATGTAACGTTTGGTTTACAAAATTCCGGAAACGCTGTGACAGGCTGTGTGTCAGATTCTGATTTTCTTCGTTGTGGGTAATTGGAAAAAATTAATTAAAAAAAAATGTGAGTGTCATTTTCTTTCACCGCGAGTTTTCTTTCTACATTTTCTAATAATAAATCATTTTTATATTTTTTCCGATTTGATTGAATTGATCGTACTTTCAGAAAGAAAGTTTGAATGCGAAGAAATATTGTAAAAATGTGTGCATTATTAGACATATAGTACGAAAGTCTGGACGCGGAACACGTAACGGTAAATCACGATAATCCCTAGCATTACGGAACGTCTAGCCAACGCAATTAACATGCAGTCGTGCCAATTATACAGAAATAATTGATCTTAATCAACATATACAAGTACAATTTTTATAAGAAAAAAATAACTCAATATAATAATTAATTAATTGATATAAACCAACGACAAGACTGTAACAAGTTCAATGTTACAGTCACGAAATCGTCCGAGAAACGTCGTTCTTTGACGAAATCTTGCAATCTTTTCTATTGCAAGATTTCGTCCCAAATGACCGCAAAAATTTACTTCGTTTCGTGGAAATCGAGTTGATTTAATGCGACGACTACGCCTATTTTACTCGTTCGCTACAAAGTTTCGTCGTTAAATGAGAAAGAGGACGAAGGAAAAGCACACCAAAGTTGTATGCTGATTCGAATCGGTTGCGTCGAATTTAATTGGCGGGATCGAACAAAATATGAGATAAGCGCGCGAAGAATGCGCTTTCATTAATTTGCCTTTGTGGTTACAAAATTAAAATGACTGAACAGCCTCCTTTGTTATTTCATTATTGGTTTCGATGCAATTGTCAAAAATAAATTACCTCGGTTTAACATTTTTGGAAAATGCATTTTCCGAGATCGAACAATTTGAAAATTTTTGAAATTTTTTGTTTAAACCGCCATTGAAAATTATTGATTTAGTAAACTTAAAAAATAATTTTTTTAAATCCGCCATTGACGCCACCGACGATGACAGAATTTATTACACAGACATTAATATAAAGTGTAATTTATTTTCATAGCGTCTTCTGTTAGCCTTGACACGCCAGCTTTTGTAGTTTCAACTATATTCTTCATCTCCCCTTCCTCTGATACATTTTCTCCTTCGCCGTCTTCAATTTTCCCTTTTTTCTTCATAACATCATCTCCCTCTCTCTTTCTCTCCTGTCATTCTAGTCTCCTACTGTAATAACCTGCCACGCTCATCCATCCACTAATATCTCTATTTAGTCTGTTATCTTTTTTTCATATTCTGGTTGCTACAAACGGTAAATTTTGCCCTAATTATCCCTGTTTCCCTTTTCATTTCCATTTCTCATTTAATGCCGCTTGACATTCCCAATTAAAATTCTGATATAGCCCCTTTTCGACTTTCTCCTCCTACCAAGTTCACGAATCCCACCATATCAAAACCTAGTTGACAATCATATCAATTCATCGCTCTAAAATTTTGTCAAAATCTTGTTTTCTATCAGAGATCTTTTCCAATTAAAAACGCGACTGGATGAAGGTATTACGTTAAAATTTTTCAAAACATTTATTTTTGTATGGAAGGAGGTTTTATGTATCCATTTTGATAATAGAAGAGCTACATTTAACGTAATGTTAATTCTAGTATAGTTTTTTTTTTTTTTTTGTAAAAGTAAATTCCATCATGTTGGATGCAAATTGATCTCAGAATTAAGATCGGAATTCAAAAATACATTTGTCTTATGTTTGTCTGTTTTTTTCGGCAGGTGAGCGAGGAGAGCCCCCCAGTTGAGATGCGCGGGACATGCGCGCCGGCCTGTGCACGGTGAGCGCCCCCTTGGCCGCGTGCAGCCCGGCAGCCGCGCTCCCCCCGGCCGCCCGTTTTCTGGCGCTCCACCTGCTGCACCAGCAGACTCTCTACTTCGTTGTGCAGGCCAAGAGCAGGGTACGCGAACTCTACCAGCAGACATGTCACCACTTCGCCCAGCAGGGTATGCTCGACACGGACCTCTTCGGTTTGGCATTAATCTGCGGTGAGTTCGATGTTTTTTTGCAAAATTATGTAATTCGGAAGTCCAGTTGTTTTACGAAAAGATGAAACCAACACTGATTTTGGTATGAGACGTAAAACTTTGCACTAATTTATTTATTAAATATCTCATCTAAGATTTGAATTTTCGACCATTGGATATCGTCTTAGGGTCAGACTTTGAAAATTCTCAACAATTTTCGAACATAGATCTGTCTACACATTTTTGATGTATTGACCAACACTGTAGTTTCTCTACTAACAAAGTTATCACATGTGCGGTGACCTGTATTAATGTCGTAGCTCTTTTGTTTTTCATTTCTGGGTTATAGTAGTATAAGAAGATTTTGTGCAAAATTTCATTTTCTACCGGCTGCTACATAAATATACAGGTTGTTCCATTAAAAAAAATCTAATTATCTGAGTTGGCTCTGAAATGTGATGCGCAATTGGCGTAAATATAATTCGTATTTATCAAGTTTTAATTAAAGTAAATTTCTACAATTTCCGTATATGTATGTTTATTTGAATCTTGATTATTATTGTTGGTTAAAACAGAAATAATATTAATAAGGTCAAATTATTTGTTGCGCGCCTATGACCTAACCCACAAAAAATATGAAATGTGTCTCAGTGTCCGGGCTACACCTAAATCGGAAATATTTTGGATTTTTTCAAAAAATACCAACATCGCATATATTTAGATAAAAAATACAAATCACATATTTAAACAAATGTTATTACGATTTGAAAAAAGCTACAATTTGAAGAAATCAGCAAAACGACCGTCAGTATTCTAGGGTTCATTATGGGAAGGAAGCGAGTCTTCACATAACTTCACTGAAAAATAAATCTGCGCCCGCCAAACATATTTATACATCTTTTCCAACAACAAATATTCGATTGTGTAGCATTTTGCGAACGGCCAGTATATCTCTAAAATGTAATTCGCACATAGAACAGACTGCAAACTTTGTGAATTTAAGACTTCCTATTATTACAGAGTTGGCTATTTGAAACCTTAACACAGCTGGGCTATTTGTATCCATTATCTACAGTATTATTCGCGACACATGCAACACATACGCCGCTACGTCTCGTCGACTTGCTTATGCGGAATGTGATTGCTGAGTGAATTTTTCTCGGCAAATTTCTTCGAAAGTAACGTTACACCACACGTTACTAATTTGCTCGTAATGGTGTTTTGCAATGAGTCGATGGCACGCAGGGAGCGAGCGGGGTCCACGCAATGTTCACATCTGCGACGCGCCACTCCACACCCAGGTGGCTTGTGCAGAGGGCGATTGAAAAGAAGGCAGCGCACACGCAATTTCATGCACAGGTGGCCGCAAAATATTATCATAAATGCTGTCACTATACCGTTTTTTTTCTGCGTCATATCTACAATGGACTGAATTTGTTACAAACAGTTAATTTATTTGTAGTTACATCGGTGGTTTTATATAATACGATTTATTATTTTTTTTTATATATAAATTGTTTATTTAGTGCAAGAAACTACTTATTTGTCTTTTGGTTACTTAAAAAAAAAAAAAAAACGAAAGCTTCAAATGTTTATTTATTTATCAGTACAAGCTATAACAGAAATGACTTTATAATAATGAGCAGGGGTTGATTTTTGGCCAATAGGAAAAAAAATTAGTGAAGACCAATTTTCTGATCATTTGCACAACAGCTCTTTTTGCGGATTTATGTTTCGTCTGTGGGTAACTCTCATCCTTCAATTTCCTGTCACACTTATATACTTTATTAAAAAAATAGAAATTGAAACAACAATATTTTCAAAAAGTAACCACTAAAACAATCAAATAAATTCTAAGCGAATCTGCTTGCTTGATTATAATTAATAAAGCGATAGGCGGGTGATTTCAAAGTAAAACATTTGAAAGAAATAATGGAATAAAACAACAAATAAAAATCTACGAACATTATTTTATAGTGGAAATGTAGACATATGCTAGACACATCATTAAAATTTGGATGAGATCATCTGTAACAGCCAGTCTACATCCTCAAACTGAACTTATTATCAAATATAAGACAACTATGTACAGTTCGGTTAAAAATAAATTTGCAGTTTATATTTAGATGCAAATTTATATAGAAAACACGCGATAGGTCATTTATAAAAATTAAAAATTAACGTGCACCCACCCAGAATAAAACCAATATTATCATGTAAAATAAACATGATTTTAAATCCGCAAGAACGCCCGTTCTATCCAATTTAAATTTCCATGAATTTTAAAATGCTGAATTTTTAAAATGTTTCATAACGACGAAAAACATTGGCATGTAAACTAAATTACTTGTGCGTTTAATATCTATGGAAGTCATTGGTACAGCGGAAATGTTCATTAAATGTTAAGCAAAGAAGATATAAATTACACTATTATTTGTGAAATCTGTGAAAGTCGACGAAAAATAAATGGTACTATCTATACTTATAAATCTATAAAGTCTTTGATATAGAACTGCTGTTTTTGCGGATTTAATTTACGAGTCTCATTAGTTAAAATTATACGACTTACATATTTCGAGATTTTAATTTAATTAATTTTAATTTTAACTGGTGAGACTTTAAGCATAACTTAAATCAGCAAAAACAGCAGTTCCATGTTCATAGTTACAGATTTATAAGACCATATCATTTATATGTCGTCGATTTTTAAAGTGTTCACAAATAACAGTGTAAAAGCATATGTACCTGCTTTGCAAAATATTTAATGAACATATACAATTTTTTGTTATTTATGCCAAAAAATCGTAATTGTGGGCGATAGTAAGGTTATTTATAAGTAAATATTTTAGTATCCGAATATGTAAAATTTGTTCAAATATTTTTAGCGAAACAGGAAGTACATAGAATACCTGTAACTGATTACGAAATTCTTGTCGTAATTTTGTTATAAAAATAAACTTGATCAAAAATTTTATGGAATAAAAACACACATATTTTTCATTTTTTTTTAAATAAAATTTTATTATAAATAAAATCAATAATAATATTATTCGATCCGTTCTTTCTCAAGAGTTGTTGTCAATGCTCTTTCATATTTTTCTCATATCTTGCAACTTGTTTACACTGATTTGCTATAATTATTTATAAAATATAAGAAATAAAGAATGTTTGTATTTTCTAGTTTATAAAATTCTAAAAAACTGAAATGCTTATAAAAATCTATAGTTGTCAATCCAAGAATTTTTCAAAACGGAGACATAGTTAGGAAGACAAAGTTGATATTGTACCTACTAAAAATGAAGGGACGGAGAAGAAAGGAATATCGTCGTTCAATGAGAGGCTCAAGTAGTGGAATATTTGGAATATTTTAAAATCCCATGTCCCATTTTTGGAAGAAAATAAACGATAAAACACCTCCGAAGGTTTAACCGCTATCAGTATGAGGACAACTTGGAATAATTGCAATACGTAATTGTGCAGACGGCGGAACGAACAATGGAAAAAAAGATTGAAAACAACTTTAAAAAATAAACATGTTTTAATTTCTAACGAAGTGCATGAAGCATAAATAAACACAACAGTACTGAGAAAGATGATTAAAAAACATTTTCTGTGTTGAGAAAAAAATTTTGTTCGCGAAAAAGTTGCCAGATTTTCACTCTTAAACTCCTAACCTCAAATAAAAATTGAAAATTGTTGTTGTGTGGGTTGGGTTCGCTCCGTAATTAAAATTCAAAAAGTAACTAAAATTTTGGGATAAAAATTATGGGTTGGGTTCGCTCCGTAATTGTAATTCAAAAGGTAACGTACGTACAAAGGAATACAAAAGAATGCAAAGGAGTAAGGTTTTTAAAAGAAGTATACAAAAAAGTCCCCAAAGGATAATGCTTCGAAAGCACAAATTACTAAAAGACTTATAATGGCAAAAAAGCTAAGCAACTCTTGGGTTCGAAAAATCACCACAAACAGGATATTTTATAAAAGTTTTCACCAAATCATCAAATGAGACATAAAATCACCAAATCATCAGATCTGGCAACACTGGTTGGATAGGTTCCTGTTATTTTCCATACGCTTTAAGCTTCTCTCCAACTGTCCCTATGAATTCTTTTATTTATTACAAATTATTACAAACTACAGATTCAAATGAGTATTTGAAATACACATTAAGGGTAAATTTTAAGTAACGTATGAAGTAACGAAAATGACTATAAAGGTATAAATAATTAAAAACAATGTCGTGCTGCAACAGAATGGGAGAAATGGCTAACAAATTTCGTATCATTTTTCTACTCTTTCCAATTTGATTTTGGATATCCAATTATTACTACACATTTTAATTTTTAACTTTTGGAACAAATTTTAGTTCAACAACTATATTTTAGAGATGACATCTGATTTAACTTTGGACAAATCAGAAGCACAGTTAAAGGCAAAAAAAAATTGTCAAAAAACTATAATCACTAATATGGCAAAAAATATGAATATAAAATATTCCATTCCCCAGATTTTGTCCAGATAACTTGAATGTTCATAGAACTAAGAAATAAACAAAATCTCTTATATCAATCTCAAGATCGTGTCGTGCAACAATTTTTAAATTAAAATCTAAGAGGATCTTGTCAAAATGTTTAATTTTATGGGTACTTATAATTTTAAAACTTCCTGAATTAGGACTTACCGTAAACGTAAAGTTGCGTGGTGTGCGTCACAACGAACGAATCGTTTCTCAAGATGCAAGTGTAGTTGCCTGCGTCGTTCGCATTCACGTTTTGAGTGTATATTGTCTGATTTGCGCTTTCTGGATAGAGGATGAACTGCGATGACGTTCCGGGCCAAGGGTAGTGCACACCATTTTTAACCCTGTAACAAAACAATTACTGAAATCAATGTCCATAATAAATCACCATAACTATGGACAACTCACTGAATAAAAAAGTTAATAGGAAGTAAAAATTAAACAATTTCCAAATTTATCGAGGTTAGATGGAATTTATAGGAAAAAGCTTCATTTCAATCATTAAATTTTGTATAAAGATTTTTTTTTGAATTTATCCGAATATCCTGTTTAATGAAATCCTTCAGGTGACAATAACAAAAGTAATTATCCGGTACATTACTCATCCAAAGTACTGGAATCAATTGTTCACTTCGGGTTAACATGCAACGTGCATTTTAAATAAAACGTATAATTAATGCGTTTTTTTCGTAGACGATTCCCCGAAGTCAGGATTCAAAGTAATCACAATGATTCGTCTTTTTTTCTGCGTTTTATTATTGCTGCAGAGCGGAAACGGTTAATTACCCCGTAGCAATTACGATTTTATCTATTTCTGAATACCGCAACTGGGTATTGTGTTCGTCCGACGTATCAACTGGGTTATCCCACCAGGAAACATTTAAAGATGTCGATTCAACAATCTTTTCTAATAGCGTACTCTTTGTTTCGTGATCCGCTGCGAAATAGCAATTACGAACGGACTTTCTGCATATAATTCGTTACGTCAGTTAAATTAGCGACATTTAATGTGTCAGATTGGCAACAAACTTCCGGTGCTCGGCTGCGCCAAATTCTAAATATAAACCCGAAGCAGAAGTGCATCTTCTTAGAAATTTCTATTAGTAATGTGTGAACATGTTGATCCAAATTTAATTGGCGTTCAGATATCATAATACAAAGAAAATGTAAATAAATTTCTTTGCAGGATGATCGACGTATCTACGATTAACAGCACGTAACCGTGTGACGAATGACTTTGCCTCGTTTAACATGAAAAGTACAGCAAAGCAATGAGCGAACGGCACTGGTACGAAAAGGTAAGACAACCTGTAATCATCCGACATGTTCGAAGCCGTGGTTGGCGTTGTCCCGAACGGCCCCTTTCACAAGGTAGGTGTTTCGGAACATTCGTTTCGGTTTAACTCATCATCGTATTGGATATTTTATAAAAAAAACGTCGTTACAGAGGGTAAGTCGGGCAGATGGACGTTCACCCTACTTCGCATGACGGACAAAATTAAGTTACTGCCATTTTATATAAAATCACACAATGTTGCTTCCTTTTGATAAATGAAATAATAACCATTTTGGCATTTACATCACGTGGGAAAATTTATTTATTATTTTCTATTTCAAGACTACACGAATTTTCTATGCCAAGCCTTTTAAGTTTGATGCAAAATAACGAAACTATAAACATCGTTTCTTTTCTGATGCATTAGGCAAGACCTGCAGTGAAAAACGAAATTAACAAGAAGAATGGATGAATAATCTCAATCAACACAGTGTACTGGGCACAAAAAATATACTTGTTAGACAGCACATGTAAGAACGATCAAGCTTAAAATCTATCTTCTCCATTTATTTATACAGAGTCATTCTGAAATAAGTGCTGATATTTTAACAGGTGATACCTGACCTTAATCCAAACCCAATTCCGCAAAAAAAGGCCATCTTCATTTTAAATTTTCGAAAAATGTCATTTTTTTATATGGGCATGCGGTTCTAAGTACGGTCCTGTGTCCATTTCAATATGTGTCGCGTTAAAAATCAACTTCCTTTGGCGGGAATAACATGAAATGTTGCAAAACAACCTTTATTGATAATTCGTCGTTATCGTCATATTTTACTCAAAATTTAAAATATTTTTTTCTGGCACACCCTTCAACATAGGACCGTCCTTTTTGCATATTTGGGGTTGGGCTATTGTTATCTATCACCTGTTAAAATATTTCAGAATGATTATGTATATATGTTATCGTGAAAAACCGAACTTAGCCAATTAGAGGAAAAGCTAATATAAAATTTAATTGCAGCTAAAATTACGTTTAACAAAACATTTTTTAAATATTTTCCAGGTAACAATTAATTAATGTTGGTGTTCTACAAGGATCTATTGTTAGAACAACATTCTTTGTCCTTTCACACTTTTAAAGGATTCCAGGACGAACATAATTTACTAAAGTTTCATTTTTTTTTGTGTTTCCACATTTTAGTGTCATGGAAAGTTTAGGGTGTTTTAATTAATTTAAACATCCAACCAAGCACACTTGCACAAAATATACATTAACATTTCTAGTTGAAATTTTAAACTCTAAACAGCCACGTTTTAAATCAAAAACATCATATATAATATATTCCAACCCAAAATATAGACAAATTTAGGTTAAAAATATTTTTATTTATTTTTAGGTTCCAAAGTTGAGTCACTCAACTTTTAACGTTTAACCCGTTGAAAGAAAAACAATCAAATCAAATAAAAATATAGAAAGAAATATTTAGAAGTTTGATTAAAAAGTGAAATTGTGTCAACTTAATAATTAATTAATTCTTAATTTAATTTTTTTTTAAATAACTCATTTTTCACATCAATAATGATAATAATAATAATAATAAAAATTGAAACAACAAACAAATTAAATGAGAACAAATAAAAATTTCTCCATTTATTTTATTAATTTTTACTTAAATGTTTTTATTTACGTACAAGTAGCTATGTCCAAACTTTAGATTATTCCTTTTTAATTAAAACTTATTTTGTAAATTCCAATGAAATGTCTGTATTCTTTCAAAATTTGTGTTCTATTTTGATGATGAATCTGCGTTTGGTCAAAATTTCAAGAAACACGACAACCAAGAAAATTTGAAACTTTTCGTCATAATAAACTTTATACTTTACATATTAAATGTAATAATAATAAAATATTAAAAAGATAGAGGCACAAACATGTTCTATGATCTTCTGAGTGGAACATAACATTTAAGTTTGCTTTTAACAAATTTTTATTTTACTATTAGTAACAATAATTAATGTAATATAATAATAATTTTTTGATAAATGTTAGTCCTTTTTTGATGTGGTTACAACTTTCCTACTATTAAGTATTTATTTTTTTTTTATTCAAACAAAATTTCGAACGCGTAAAATTATATTTATATTATAGATATTCGTATTGCTAACACACCATCAGGAATGAAAATTGTCCATTTGTTTTTCCTACATTATAGACGAAAGTGTTGATTTTGGATTTTTAAACGAAACTTTACCGCAACTGCTTCGTAAATATTTATTTTAACACCAATAAAATTCAAAGTTCCCACAGAAAGGTTGAAATCTTGACCAAACATTTGTTAAACCAATATTGCCTTTTGAAAATCGTGATATTACATGAAAGAAAGAAAAATCTTAATGATATTATACCGACATTTATTTTAAATTTTACAATTATAATTGAGGTTACATCAGCGAAATCTATTAGAAGTGATGTATTGAATTAAACAAGCATAAATTGTAAGAAAACAAAAGCACACTTTGAACTGCATTGCATTAATTAACAATTTCCAAAATGCCGTTTTTGTAATTATGTACGTTTGAGTGTCCGAGAACGCAATAAATTTATAAATTAATTCGAAGACCAACCCCATTACATCGACCAACCTGAGGCCGGCGCTATATCAATTATGTTTAACGATTATACGAGCTCGGCGCTTCCCAGAAAAACGATTACAAGCGTACGCGATAAGATTTTAGCAACCTGCGTTTACATAACCAGCAAAGTTAATGATAAATGACGCGTTCAAATAAAGTGTCTTAATTAAATTAACTACGTTTGGGTGTCAATAACCCAAAAGAAATTCTATAGTGGTCTGTCTCTCTTTGTTTAACAACAGATTGTATGTATTTAAGATTTTATCTGTTTATAATTTGACTCGCGATAAAATATTATAAATATAATAAATCCAAGACAGACACATTTACAAAACATTTAGGTAACTATTTTACAAATTTGTGCTTAAAATCCCATAAATGTAATTTTGGATTGTGAATCGTTACATCGCAAGTTATTAAAACAGAAGTAAATTATGTACTAAAAAGGTGACAATACAGACGTTAAAATAATAATAATAAAAAAAAAAACTAAATAAATAAATTAATTATTAAAAATAAACGGACGTCTGAGACACTTTTAGCATCACGTGGTATCACCACTTTCACGTCCGCCTCGTTAAGAAATAAAACTAATCAATTTGTACATACTATCACTTCGATTATGCGCCACTACAAACAAAAAAAAAAACAATTTGAATCGGCCTGTTTCGATATTAACGGTGTCTTGAAATCGATTTCTTTTCTAAACCAATAACCACCTTACGAAAATACGTTCGTAAGTTTTCCACGAATGTTCATTGAGGCGAACCGTAAATTGTAAGATCCAGGCGGCTTTGATTTAAAAGCGATGGATGGAAATGGGTCGGGTGTTTCAGGAAATTCATTGTTCGATTGCAACGTGAACGGGCCAAGAAAGACAAGTATTTACTCGGATTACGAAAGTCTTTATTTTGATTCCATATTAGATTTTTTTTTATTTGGGTGTACAGGGAGCTCTTCAGTGTTTATTTTGTTAAAAAAATGATTACATTATGCACCCCAGTTTCTTCTGAGATGTTCACTATGGGGTCGAAGATAGAATATTGGCTGGTTTGGAATAGAAAAATTGATTTCTGTCCACCTCAAATAGGGAAGATAATGAATGCATCCAGGGAAAGGTTTGCAAATTCTTTAAAACCAAAATGAAATTTATTTATTACATTTTAAACGAAAATCGACTAATGTAGCCATTGCTCTTTATTATCCAGTTGTCCAATTCCGAAGAATAAACGTCACTAATTATTCTTGTGGACAGAAAAAATAATCCAACAATATATATTTATCTGCGCAAAAAATTGGACAATAATTTGCTCGCAGATAAATTTCATTATCATTATTATAGTATTTAAACAGCAAACGTGTGCTTCCAACCAATTTCTTATCAAATTTAAATAAAAGAGGCGCGCCCTTGACATTTCAAAATAAAAGCCAATAATAACTAGCCCATATACATGAATTAATCAACTTATTGATAGCATTAACAGGAATTCCATGAATTACTTTATTTTCCGTTTCGCCGTATCGAGTCTGAGTAATGTAGTCAGTTGGTTTTTAATTTAATTTCATATGACCCGACTTATCGATTTTCAATTCCACCGCGCGTTTATTTATAAACGAACGCATTCTAGTTTTATCACAAATATCGTTTTGTCGTAACGTATTTTGCGCAAAAATTTCAATGTTTAGACTGTAATTAGAAACGTGGGGGATTCGAACTTGCAACCTTGTAATTACGTACCGAGAACACGGTATTATAAAATTAAACATTTATATCAAAACAGCAAATTATAAATGTTTAAATTACCGTTTGTAACTTGTAAACATTATAATTTTAAATTAATTCATATAATTTTTCCAATTTAAAACTAACTTGTTTTCATTACAATTTAAAAATTCTGAATTGAATTTCCAAACTATACGAAGTGTTTATTAAATAAGGGGATGATCAACATTGAAAAATATTAACATAAGCACAATGTAATGGGTTTGTACATATGCGCGCATAAGAACATGTCTTCCAACCCCGATAATTTATTTTCTAAGACTCAGTGAATGTCAGTAAAACTCGAACTAAAAGTATATAAGAAATGGGGACACATACGCAAGAAACGCAATTTTAAAATATTTGCTTGACATTTTACGATTCCTTGAGAATCATAAAACACTAAATCTAAGAAAACGGCACAAATATAAATATTTATTGCTTGCGCCTGCTGTTTTAATTTATTACTTTATGGACGGTTTATTACGAAATATAAATAAATATAAATAAAATAAAATAAATATACAGGCTGTACCAACTAAGATGGAAAGTTCAATTGCTCCGTTATTAATAGTAATTCAGTTCTGAAACTTTGTACGCATTGATAATTCAAATTTCTCTATCAACTAAAAATATGTACAAAGATGGCCGACTTCCGGTTATACCGGAAGTCGGCACAAACTTTCTTATTTTAAATGC
>JAFFZR010027788.1:0-18836 GCA_018397195.1 Lethrus apterus | reverse complement strand
TGAGAATTTTACATAAATGATAACTGGCTTTAGTGTGATTAATTTCTTACTCTCTATAATATTTATTAACAGATTCGGGAATGACCCTCGTAAAATTGATCAACATCTGTCTAATGTACCCTATCAAATTTTGACCTTTAATTGTAAATATTTGTATTTATTTTTATTTTATTGTCATTAAATTTAGAATTAGAAATTTTATTGTTTCAATTCCTGAAAACCACCACAGTTGAATTATGAGTTTGATAAGCTGAAAGGGGTTGAGTTTTGGCCGGACGTATTGGCTTTCCAAGTTAATGGTGGCAGCTTTAATCTTTAAATATTTTAACTTGGGAATGCCGATGCGGACGGTTTGGGGGTTGTTTTGAAGAAAATTACAAGAACGGGGTGCTGAGCTCGAACAGCGACTTTTGGTCTCGCGTGGCCTCTGCTAACGCTATCGTTAAAACCCCACACTACCCTTCGAACTGAGGTGCCGGACCACCCAAAAAGGGCTCGAGTCGCGTCGTGCTCGTCAAACATTAAAGTTAGGTGAAACATTTTTGTGTAAAAGACACCACCACCCGTCCGTTTCTTACATAGCGTTGCATTAAAAAAAATCACGTTAGCCATGATTGAAAAGTCTGAACTTCCAACGTTCTTATTTCACGTTTTAATGAACCGAATTGTTTCAATTTGTAATGAGGAATAAAATACATCTTAATAAATCGAATGGTGAAAACCGCAGCTCTCTTCGCACATTAGTTCCGGAGATACACCGCAAGAGTCGTTTTTTTCAAAAAAAGTCGATTACTCCGAAACAGTGCCAAGTACCAAGTATGTGTTTAACAACCTGGTGTTTATTTTTAATGGAAACTCCAAAAAGATGATAAAAAATAGGGTGTTGCATTTAAAATAAGAAAGTGTGTGCCGACTTCCGGTATAACCGGAAATCGGCCATCTTTGTACATATTTTTAGTTGATAGAGAAATTTGAATTATCAATGCATACAAAGTTTCAGAACTGAATTACTCTTAATAACGGAGCAACTGAAGTTTCCATCTTCAACACCCGGTATATAAAAATTTATAAAAATAAGGAACTAAAAAAAAAACTCATCCGATTTAAAATGGAACTTTTTAAAAACCAATTTTATGTTTCAGTTAAAAGAAAATGACCGACAGTTTCTTTTTGGGCATAGACATAGGCACCACATCAGTAAAAGTGTGTGTCTTAAATTCGAAAACCAATGAAATTGTGGCAAAACAAAGCAAAGACACTCAATCGAACGTACCTAGTGATCAAGGTACTGATGGAAACAAACAGGATGTCCCAAAAATAATATCGGCGTTGAATACTTGCGTTGCGAAACTATCAAAAGATCTACTGCGACAGGTAATTTATTATTACGAAATAGTTTATTTTCTTCTAAATTCATTAATTAATCATGATCATGCGATGTTGTTAAAGAGTCCCACGCATAGCAAATTTGCGCTTCGGAAGGTTTAATTATTATTTCGGGCTAGATTTTGAAATCACGTCGTTCATACTTGATAGATATTTTGTATGAATAGCGAGTGATTAATTGAATAATTAATTATGTAATTAATTGAGCAGAAAGTTAAAAATGTGTGTATATTTTTCTTTTCTATTATTAATTTGTAATATGTAGGTAGTACACCTACGGGCAAAGTCAGAAAAGATTGAAATAGAGCCGCCAATATGTGAAACAATCTGACTATATTACATATGGTTTTATTCTTTCCTACTTTTTTATTATCTCCCTAAATTAACCACCATTTATACTTACCGTTTTCTCTGAAAAAATGGTTTCATATTTGTGTATACAAAAGATTTTTGGGTGTTTTGGGTGTTGTATAACCGAAACCAGGGTGTATAGCGTTTTAACTGACTGAATGAAGACATAAAGAAAATATAGAAAAGCGGATTCTAAAACAGAATGAAAGAGATAGAGTGAGAGGAACACAACAGGGGGTGAATACAATAAAATTGTGAGTGGGGGCTCGTAGTCAAAACTATCTGTTTCTGGCGTATCTTTGAGCATAGCCATTTTTAATAGGGTGACCAGATTTCCAATCCATTAATGCTGTACACAAAAAAAGCTCGCTTTGACATATCATATCTATGTGACCCGATTTCCACATGAAGAGTAAAAAAGGTGCCTCTGCCATATTTGGTTGGGTTCACTCTGTAATTTAAATTCAAAAGGCGTTTGCTGTACAATCATGCTGAATGCTAGTCACCCTAATTTTTGCAGATTTGCGTTTTACGTACGTCAGTTTTCACCCATCAAACTTACCTTGCAACTAAGGAGTAATTCCGAAGTCTTTGTCATTTTTAATTTTCAGATAATCCGTATAGGTATTTGTGGACAAATGCATGGTGTTATGTTATGGAATAATAATACCGATTCATTCGCATGGGAGCGAGTGGAAAGAGATGGTTCTCTTATACGTTACGATGTAGTACAAGAAAGAGTATCAGCTTTATATACATGGCAGGATAGTCGTTGTGACGCCGATTTCCTTGCTTCATTACCAACATCTCGTTCTCATTTATCAATTCATTCAGGTTATGGTGTTGCTACGTTATTTTGGATGGCGAAAAATAAGTATGTATACATATAAATGTGTGTATAAATCACAGAAACTGATCTATCCTAAAGGCCCGAAAAGTTGGCAAAATTCAATTGTGCTGGCACCATACAGGATTTTGCGGTGGCAATTTTGGCCAATTTGGAAAAACCAGTGATGTCAGTTCAGAACGCCGCTAGTTGGGGATTTTTCGACTGCCAAAGAGTCGAATGGAATTTAGATATTTTGGAAAAAGTTGGATTTCCAATTTCGCTTCTTCCTAAAGTTAAAAAATATGGTGATATTGCCGCAACATTAGCAGATAATTGGCATTCTATACCAAAAGGAACACCAATTGGTATGTCTAGTAAAACATATATAAACCCAAAATTTGACTTATAGCATTGAAAACGTTTAGACTTATTAGGGTGATATGTGATATGAACTTAATGAAAAGGATTAGCCAATAATATAAAATATCTCTCATAAAAAAAATTAAATATGAATTTTTAGGTGTGGCTCTTGGTGATCTACAATGTTCTGTATTAGCAACGTTAGAAACTACAAATGATGCTGTACTAAACATATCAACATCTGCTCAACTAGCATTTGTCGCAGAGGATTATCAGCCAATCCTAGAAGAAAATCGTTTTCCTCATCCTATTCAATATTACCCATATTTTGGAGATAAGTATCTTGCAGTTGCTGCTTCTTTAAATGGTGGAAATGCTCTTGCCTCATTTGTTCGAATGTTACAACAATGGACCATGGAATTAGGATTTTCCGTTCCTCAGAGTAATAAGTACAATTTTTAATATTTTTAAAAACGAGTAATTTTCAGGTAAAGTTTGGGAGAAAATTATGGCATTAAGTATAGAAGATACAGCCATTTCTGATTTAAAAATACAGCCCACATTGCTTGGTGAACGTCACTTATCTGAAACTGGTGCTAACGTTACCAATATTAATACTGGAAATCTCGGCCTTGGTCAAGTTTTCAGATCCCTTTGCCATGGTTTATTAGATAATTTACATAGGTAATTTATATTTATTTATAAAGTAATTTTGTAAATAAATGGTTTTAGCATGATGCCAAGGGATATGTTATCTAAAGCTAAAATAACTAGGATAGTTGGCAATGGATCTGGATTATCACGTAACAAAGTGTTGCAAAAGGAAGTACAACAGTTTTATCAACTTCCTCTTGTTTTCACAAGTGGTGGTGATGCTGCTAAAGGAGCAGCAATGGCAATGTGTATAAATAACAAATAAATTAGAATATATTAGACAAATTGGGAAATAGTAGTAGAACTTATGATGTATTACCTTTTCATATTGTATCACAAACAAATCATCACATGGAACTCACGACTTTAATATCAGTAGTCATTTCAGCCAACTTGCCAACTTTGCCTTTGTTAAATGCTTTTGCATAAATCATAGTAAGTGGGTAATGATGTTATCATGTACAAATATATATTACAAGAAATAAAATTTAAAACTATTTATTAATTAAATATACTTCCAATTATATCATAAATATGTAATTATATTGCACATTATAATAAGATAAATAGTTTTATAACAATAATAAACCTATAAACAGTATTTACATAACTATAATCAGCTACCAAACATCATCTTCTGATAAAACATGTGCCTTACTTCCCTGTCTTCGGGATATTCTTTTTCCTTTTCGGCATTTGGTACATAGTGAGTTTCGAAAAAATGAGAGAAATGGCGACCAACATCCTCATTCAAATATAAAAATCCAGTGTCACTTGTTGGTTCCAAATTTTCTAAAATATTAGGCTTTATTAACAATTTAAGGAAACTTACTAAAACAGATCGTAGCTGATATTGTCATGTGACCAGTCAAACGATATATGATTGGTATAGTATAGTGTAGTATAGTATCATGCATGGTGTTTGTAATGCAAACATTGATTGAATTGATAAAACTGTATAAACTAGACATAAGATGTAGTTAATATAAGAATAGTGATTTTGTAATTTTGGTTGCTTGTGTTTTGCATATCATTAGTGAACACGTAGGATTCTGTGAAATCATAGAATAGCACCACAAAAAAATTTGATGTAAGTTAACTATTTCGATTAAGATGCGACAGTAAACTTACTAATACAGATCGTAGTTGATATTGTTATGTGACCAGCCAAACAATGTACCACTGGTATAGCATAGAGTAGTATAGTATCATGCATGGTGTTTGTAATGCTAAATATTATGAATGAATTGATAAAATTGCATAATCCAGAAATAAGAATACACCGAAAAAAAATGTGATGTTAACTATTTCAATTAAGAATATGACAGTAAAGTAAAGAATTTTTGTCTGAACCTTGTGCAACATATCTTTTAGAACCATCTTCCACAAGTACACTGTAAAATGGTTGGTTGCTCTTGTATGTCAATTTCTCGACATTCATCTGTCTTTGCCAGTCTAAAGCTGCCATGCATGTCAAATCCCAATCACAAATAACACATTTATATGTGAATAATAAATGCTTCATAACCATACCTACAGCAAATTTGAGTTCGGGTCCCCTTTTATTAGGTTCATTCTGAAATCAAACTATGCATGAGAAAACAATAGTTCCCTTGTTAATTAATATACCTGTGAAAGCAAATCTACTTTGTTATTGGTAATGTGTTCTTGATAACCACATAACATGTTTAAGACACGTTGAGCGTGTTCGCGATTTTCAAAGCCCTGCAAAAATAACACCCATCAATAGAAACATGATTATACATATTGGTTGAACCAGGACGAGCTTACATTAGGAATATGTTATTTATTTATGGATTGTTCTAAAAAGTTCTACATTTAGAGTCAAGCTTGATCTTCAAAACAGTGGGCTTCTTAATTTTTCTATGTCACTTCTAGTTTAACCGTAAGACTAACTTATTTTTCGAATGTGACATCTGTATATTATGCCGCAGTTTAAAAGAAGGAAATGATTGACGCCCTTTTGATGAACAAGCTTCACTATGCAAAAGTGCATAATTTCAAACGGGTCTATAAATAATTTCCAATGTAAGCTTGTCGTGATATACCTGTATATAACTTACATCACTCATTAGTAATTTGCTGAGCGAAACTGTATCCATGTTATAAGTCATATATAACTTGGCCAAATATACAATCGTTGTTATGTCATGTGGATTAACAAGTAAAAGAAATTCAAGGACTGATTTCACCATTGTTATGGAGTCACTAGATTGTGAACGGTCACGAAGTGCAACCTCCAAATTATTAGCCATCCTCTCCACTACCTACAAATTTTTCTTTATAATTAGTATATACAGGATCTTCCTTGAATAAGTACAGAGATTTAAACAGGTGATAGCTGACCTTAACCCAAACCCAAATCCGCAAAAACGGCGGTCCCATCTTCATTTAAAATTTTCGAAAAATGTCATTTTTTATATGGGCATTCGGTTCTAAGTACGGTCCTGTGTCCATTTCAATATGTGTTGTGTTGAAAATCAACTTCCTCTGGCGGGAATAACATGAAATGTTGCAGAACAACCTTTATGCGGCGTTGTCATATTTTACTCAAAACTTAAAATATTTTTTTCTGGCACACCCTTCAACATAGGACCGTCATTTTTGCATATTTGGGGTTGGGCTATTATCAGCTATCATCTGTTAAAATATTTCTACTTATTTAAGGAAGACTTGTATATTTTTTCTAATTAGTAAAACTGCACCTCAATTGCAGTAGCTCTGGGCAACAAAGGGCGGCTCCATTCATGGCTAAATGTGCAAGCTTCTGATCGAATTATATGTCCTTTATTGAACACATCAATATAATAATTCAAATTATGAGGTTTACGACCTTCTGAAAATCTCAGAAGAAAATGGGATGGAGAGCTGACAGGTATACAATTTAAACCCAATCTTCTGCCGACACTCTCATAAACTATAGCTAAGGTAATTGGAAGTCCTTGTTTACTTTCCAAAACCTGAAAAATGATTAGATGAAGACTTTAAGTGCGTAAAAAAACTTATAAACACAAACTTCATTAATGTAAGAATTCTGTGGTATGTAATATTCATTTGTGTTTCCTCGAAAACCTAACTTTTCACATATAACATATTTCATAGATGACAACACACTTTTGCAATCTTTAGCGTTCCATTGATTATCGTCTAAATTAGTAACTCTCCACATGTCTAACGTTTCTTGATCTACATTGAATAAAGGATGTTCTGGACATTCAGTCTGTAGATGTTCTTTAACCTAAAAGTTGATAAGAAGCAGAAGAACTAAATACATAGCGTTAATTTACTTGAATTGCTATGTCATCAAATATTTTTGCAATTTTTGTCCATGGTATGTTCAATTCTGGCTGAAACCATTGAGCAATAATTGTTGCTCCTTTTTCAAGAGTTCGTTTATTTTCTGGTTGTGATATAAAAGCAGACCAAATATTTGTCAAATGAAATTGTCTAATATATCTTAAAACTTTTTTCGCGTAATATCTTAATGTTTTGTTACCTGGCGTCCTATAAAATTATTTTTCATTAAAAAATAATAGCAACAGGGAATATACTTACGTTACTGGTACTACTTCAATACTTTTTATGGGATCAGTGTTATTTATAATAGTAATTAAATCATAAATTAAATAATCATAATTAAACTCATGTTCATTTAAAATATCTAACCATTCACCAAAATCCGAATTAGATAATTCTACTTTAGAATAAAATTTGGGTGACATTTTTGATAAGACATATCTTGTTTTGTGTCGAAGTTGAAAAATATAAACTAACTCCTTATACCAATCCTCTATATGACTTTCTACAGTTGCATATATATCAGGCCACCTATAAATTTACATATTATTACCTGTATATACTAAAAATAAGTATTACTTCGTCATGAATTTTTTCTTCCATACAAGATTACTGTTCAGGATAATATTCCTTAACACGCTACATGTAGAACTTAAATTCAAAACGTCTTCTATATCTAATTTGTTGTTCGATAAAATTATTTCTATAATTTCTACAGGCAATTGATCCATAATTATTAAATACAAGCACTAAATTGAAATAAAAACTATGACTCTTAAACTTGACCTTAAACGTCAAAACTTGACATTTTGCCCAATACCAAAACAAAAAGGCAATTTCTATACATATGGTCGTAATCACGAGAGCTGGCGTGTCAAGGCCATTTGAATGCAACAATTTTCGACACTACGAATTTCCTTCTCGTATTCGGCTCGCATGTTGAAGAAAGAGATAAAAACTAAAACGTAAGTCGCTATGTAAATTATATGGAACAACAAAAACGTATGTCGTTATTAAATGCAAGATTAACATATCACATGTCAACGGCATTGTGCTAACCTATTATCTAGGTTATGTCACATAGATTATCGATAAATATGAAGTATGCAATATAGTAAATGATATAACATATTATGATAATAGACATATGATTTCTGAAACTTGATTTCATACAATTCAAATATGACCTTGACGCGCCAGCTCTCATGATTCCTACCATACATATTATATTTGTTAATGTGTGCATTTATAAATAGAGAAGAATTCATAATAAGAATACCTCGTGACATATATCTGTTCTGTCATTATCCGTATTTTGAGGATAATCTCGAATGCCGCCTCTGTAACAATTTAATCTATACTTGTGGTAGGTGACTATTTCTCTTTAAGAAATTGCCTAGTTGGTAAACACTTGTCAAACGTGATGTTTTGGTCGGCATTTGACAGCCAATGAACTGTCAAAAACATGTGTTGTTCAAAGGATTGTGCAATTAAACACTCCGTACGATAATTAATTAAGTAATTATTAACAATCATGACCTAGGAATTAAATAATACAATATGGCATCATATCTTACACCAAATCGACATGGGTATAGTGTACGTTTTTCGCCGTTCAATCCTAACCAATTGGTGGTTGCAACAAGCCAGTATTTTGGTTTGGCTGGTGGTGGAACACTATTTGTTTTGGAATTAACGACGGATGGGAAATTATTAGAAACGGCAAAATATCAGTGGTCTGATGGTCTGTTTGATGTTGCATGGTCGGAAATTGATCCTGCTGTTGTCGTCACCGTTTCTGGTGATTGTAGTCTACAAATATGGAATTTAATGGGTAAATATATTAATATTATTACATATTGATGATTTCTTAATGTAATGTGTATGTTCATAGGAAATTTACTACCTACAACATTAAAAGAACATACCAAAGAAGTATATTCAGTAGACTGGACAAAAACAAGACAGGATCAATTAATAATTAGTGCCTCTTGGGATTGCTCTGTAAAGCTATGGGACCCAAATAGAAAAATGTCATTAAATACATTCCTAGGACACGAACAGCTTGTGTATAATGCTATGTGGTCACCACATGTGCCAAATTGTTTTGCTTCAGTGTCAGGTGATGGAACATTGAAATTGTGGAACTCGTTAGCCCCACAGTATCCAAGTGCATCATATCGAGTTCATGATGCTGAAGTTCTTTCATGTGATTGGTGCAAATATGATCAGAATATCCTTGCTACTGCTGGATCTGATGGTTTAATACGTGGTTGGGATGTTCGTAATTTTACACAACCAATTTTTCAGTTGAAAGGATGCGAGTATGCTGTGAGAAGGGTTCAATTTTCACCACATAATTTAAGCATTTTGGCATCAGTTAGTTATGATTTTACAACTCGAATATGGGATTTTAATCAGAATTCTGAAGCTATAGAAATTATTAAACACCATTCAGAGTTTGTTTATGGTTTAGACTGGAATACACATAGACAGGGTCAGTTGGCTGATTGTGGATGGGATAGCTTAGTTCATGTTTTTACACCCGAGTCAATTAAAAATTGATTCGAATTAATTTTTTATTTTGAAGTTAAGAAAGAAACTCTAAAAATGTTATTTGTTGATTTTGATTAATTTTACATTTAGATTACTTGTATTTTTTTAGTTAAGCTCTGTGCAGAATTGGGCAATGTATTTAACAAGTATATTTCTTTATATGCATTTTTTTTTTGGTCGGTATTTTCAAGAATAATAATGAAATATAAAGTTTATGAAGAATAAATATGTAAAGTTTAGACAGTATGTATTTATTAGTTAATAAGTTTTTAGGAACAACGTAGCCCAATTCTGGCTTACAGTACCTACATTATAGGAACCATTATTTTTTTGTTAAAAGACTGTAAATGGTCAAGGTCAAGGTTTTAAAAGTCTGACATTTTTTGTAAATATTACTAATGTATAAAGCAATTTTGTATATCAAAAAGGTATTCCAATGTTCCTTGAAAATTAATTGTAGTGTGACAATAGATTAACATATTTAAAATACTCAGAATGATTTTTTAGAAACGTAATGGGCGGTGTGCTTTTCTCTTAAGTTTTTTTTTTTTAAATAGCCTATGTAGAAGAGATTAGAATATAGCTCATTTTTGTATACAATTTTCCGGGCATAACGTATTTATTAAATTTTATAATTCTTTAAGTTGCTTATATTTTTATAATTTTTTTTCTTATTAAAAATTTTGAAATAAAAGCTGTCTAATTGATTGCAACCTTTCGATCACGAACAATTGGACAAATTAATTTACATTGAACATCGAAGAAATACAATTAATAGTTAATACAGAAAGGAAAAAACAATTTATTGTCATAAATAAGTTTATTATAAACTAAGAATACTTGTCATGGAAAAGTTTCAACTTAAACAAAAAAACAAATTATATAAAAATAAGGCACAGTTCAAATATATACATGACAATACAGTTCTATGTAATACATACAAAAAGTACAAACACATATAAAAATATATAAAACATTAACAGACGAAATACATAGCAGGTTCTCTAGCTGCTTTTTTTACTTATAAACTTTAAAGCTAAAATAACAATACTATCAACAAATGTAAATTCACTGGTTTTATAGAGCTGGGAAAGTTGCAAATTTATGTTGATTATTACACCTTCTTCCAGTCCCGCATCTTCTCTAAGATTAAAGTAGCATCCTGGGAACTGTATATTTTAATTCGACTATCAAATATATAGAAACTATTGGGATTATTTAATACAGCTTCTATGAACATGTAGAACATCGTTGTTTCAGTAAACCAACGCAGAAAACGTTTAGTTCCTTTTCCTTTTGGAAAGTCTCTAAACCCATCTTTCTGTAATCAAAATTATAACTTAGTTATAAGACTTACTAATAATAAAAAAAAAAAACATATTGGTTCAAATATTTAAATGGTAAAAGATAAATAGAAATATTGAACTTACATCAAATGTTCCATTAGAAATGAATTCCTTATAATGACCACAAGTGTTAATAAACACTCTAATAAAAGCATCACTAAGTAGCACATTGTGTTCATTGTCAGATGTTAAAATAGTATTTGCCAAGTGCAACCCTTTTCTCCATGATTTAACTGACGAATCTGGTAAAATTTTCATCCCATCATCACTTTCCAACAAAATTTCATTTGTGTCCAAATCGACGACTATAGCCTGTGAAATAAAGTAAGGTAAAAGACAATAAGCTTTTTCATATTAAACTTACATCTTCTATACTGTAACTGTTTACAACAGATGGAGAAAGAACTCCACATATGAGTGGTGCAGGTGCTTCGACAATTTCCCATCTTGTTTTTGGAAGGACTGGGATAAAAGCATGAGGCCAAGAAAATGGATACAATACACCCTGAATGGCTTCTATGCAAGAAGATAATTTACTGTAATTAGAAATTTTTAAAGTGCGATGTTGTTGTTATTTAATGTTTACCTCAAATGACAGCTTGCAAAAATTACTTTCTTTTCCAATAATAAATTTTCAAATACTTTCTGCAAAACGCTTACATCTAACGTTTCACATAATTCTTTTAAGTCTGTTTCCTCATATCTAACATCTTGGTGTAAAGTTAGAACCAATTCGGTTGTATCTAAAATCATACTATAAAAAATGATTAAATACTAACAAACAATTTACCTTTTGAGCACGTTGTACACACTCCCATCTGATTTTCTTCATTTTCTTTTTCATCACATTTTAATAAACCATGCTCACAACAGTAACTTATTACATTATATGAATTAAGTGCATCACTGTCATTTGACAATCTATTTTCGACATTATTATTATGAATATGGTTTTTCGTTAAATCTGCTCCAAAATATTTGATTTCATTGTAGATGACTTTACTAAGATCAAGACGTATCGAATGTCCTGGTCTTGGAAATTCCAGTTTGTAGAATTCATTTATGAGGTTTTCCCTTTGTTTATCAGGGCGACCATGATGAGACTCAAGTTCTTCTAGTATCTTCTTGTAAAATCTTGGAGCACGGTGTTTCGTCAAAATGCAATAAGCCAAAGGTAAGCAGCACGTTGAACCTTCAGGTAAAACTCTTCGGCAATAGCCATAGATACGATCACCTGATTCGTCTGTAATTACCAATGAATAGCACTGTTGTTTGGCACTGTAATTTATACGATGGTCCTCACTGTCAGGAAAACAAAATGTTTCAATGTGAGCTGGTACTTCTACCTGAAATACAAATAAATAATTTATAAAATCGTACAATTTTCATAACTTTAATGATTTTCATAGTTGTCAGTACTAGAGTTTAGTATTACTCACATTAGGTGGAAATTTTGATTTGATGTAAGGACGTTGGCCGTCTAAACCAACAAGCAAGCAACAATGAAACAATTGTTTGTTGTTCATATTTCTGATCGAAAAACCCTTGACAGCTTTTACATAAATTTCAAATTTGCTTGTAACACTTTTGATTTTCCTTTCATCTACGTCGCTCGTTCGTCGTTCGTTCGAATACCCATTTTTTTTGCTTGTTTCTTCGTAAGTAGACTGAGAACGTTCCAATGTTGCATTCAGATGATTATGCAACACGCCAAGTTTTTCATGCGGAGATAATTTTTCGATCTCCGTAATTTTTCGTTTAGGTGGTGTCCTTTTTTCATTGTCTAGGGAAGTTCTTGCTTCGAACGACTTTATCAGATGTTTTATATTATTGCCTTCTATTGGGGAAGATATGTTTGAATCGCAGTCCGAAGATAACGTTGATATGGAAGATGTTTCGCCAAAATTGACCTGAATAACGATTTTAAACGATTATGTTAAAAATATGCTTGTTATAATTTATGTAAGAATTAAAAATACACATTTCAAATCGCCTCAGAGGCATTGATTGATGTTTATGTTGGTCAAACATAACCCTGGAATCTGGTGCTTCTGTAGATATTCCAAACCAAATTAAGAAATATATTACGTCAATTTTATTACATGGAGACATTATTATCAACAATTCATCCAAAGCACCTTATAACAGTCAAAGATATAACTTATGCAATAAAAAGTACGCTTAAAAACTATTTAGCTTTTTCAAACCTTTCCTGTCTTTGGATTTATTTACGTTCTAGTAAATTCTAAAAGGTAATTTTTCACATAATCTACTGTGATAAGTGATAATTCTTTTCAAAAACAATAACTGTTATAAGTCAACAATAAGTAGAACATTTTGATTTGTATACAAAAATTATTAGTATTTATGTATGTACATGTCGGATAAAATCACTTTTTTGCACAACAATTTAGTTGATTTAGTTTAGTAAAACATTATGGTATAAACTTACATCAACATGTTTGAATTGGTTGATGCATTTTTTGGCTGATATTGGCTTAATTCGAAACTACATCTCTTTGATGTGATGGTCTTTTACGTACTGGTTTTAAAGGTTACAATCGGATCGATATACATTAGGTGTTTCCCAATAAGTCGTGCTATATTTAGAATACACCGATTATTATTAAATTCAGTTTTAAGAATGTTGACTTTTCTTCAAAATTTATGAGTATCGACTGTTAAAATTTAGCATTATACTCGTCTGATATTTGCCGTCTTCTTTCACATGTATAGAACAGGGCCGCCGAGAGGGGGTGACATCTCTGAACTTTGTCACGGGTCTGACCATTGGGCCCCGACATGTCACATTGTACTTCTTTTTAGCATTTTGAATGTCAATCACGGAGCCAACCCAACCAACCGACCTTTTGAATTTCAATCACGGAGCGAACCCAACCTATAAAATTTCTCTTTTGATTTATTGTAAAAAATTTTTAAATAATCGATGCAGCAATTTTTTAAGTGAGGCCCGGACCACAGACTTGTCACGGGCCCGAAAATTTCTCTCGGCGGCCCAGGTATAGAGTACTGATGAGGCTTAATGAGTGAAATATCAAATTTCAAGAAAATGAACCTCCAACACCACATTTGTTTTTTTTTTTCCTATAAATGTGATGTATGACTATGTATTGCGAAAACGTTCTATCGTTATTTTTTTTTTTAGAAAGTAAACAAACACATCTATTTTGCCTTAACGTAAATATTATATAAATGCATATACAGTGTGAGCGCTTTATTTTTGAATCCCCATCTTTTGGCATAAATTGTGCCTTTCTATCCCAACCAGTGGCGGTGTGGGTGGGTGGCAACTCGAAAAATTTAAATGGCAATGGGGGTCAAATGTTACATTTTCGAAAAGACCGTTTCATCATCTATATAGCAGTTAAACCATTTTTTAAATCGGTCGATTAAAACAAGAAAAAAGTGTCATTTTTAAGTTTTAAATATTTTATCACTGATCTCCGACTTATTCCGTTGTCCAGAGCTAATTCTCGGGATGTTCGATGTGGATTTTCTTGTAGGGCGAGTAGCGTATCAAGCCTAGTGTCAAGGCGGATCTTCGGGCGTCCAGTCCTGGGCCGATCCCTAATATTCCCTTCTTCTCAGAACTTGGTTTCTATTTTGCTAACTGCTGATTGGGTGATATTTTTATCAGGAACGGCGTTTATCACCACAACCGAGCATAATTACGACTGCAATCCTTTCTTTTTCAGTTAAACGTTCAATTTTTTTTTAACCCAACTTAGTACTTAATAAATCAAACGCAATAAGGCAGTTCGTTCAAAATTTGACTCATCAAACTGATTATCCACAATACAACTAACTGACAGACGATATAGCGATAAGCAAAAGCAAAAACGTCCCACCTAAAAAAGTCAAACAGAGATTATTAGTCATGGAATATTAAAATCGAGATTAAAATATATTTTTTTCTTGTTTTAATCGACCAATTTAAAAAATTGTTTCACTGCTAGATAGAGGATGAAACGATCTTCCCGAAAATGTAACATTTGACCCCCGTTGACATTTAAATTTTTCGAGTTGTCCCCCGTTACGCAGCCACTGGTTGGGATAGAAAGGTATAATTTATGCCAAAAGATGGGGATTTAAAAATAAAAATTGACCTATCCGAGGAAAACTGCCAACAAGTAGGGATAAATATTTCACGAATTTTATTCCTTACTTTACAATCGCACTGTATAAAAATTAAACATAATAACGATCAGAAAGTCCTACCCTAAAGAAGTCCCGGCACTGTTACAGAAAGAACATTTAGAAAGCTTTCAAACAAATAACTCATCAGGAACACCAAACAGTCTGATAATTTAATTTATGAAACTGTTAGTAAAATCGTAGCCAAAGTATTCATCATTACATTTAATGCTGAAATAATTCATTTCATAATCTAAAAAATAATGACAGTACAAAAATTGATTCAAAAGCAGAAATTGTATCTAGAAAAAATGTAAATGTTTAGTTTACAATGTTATTTTATCGCTCAAAATTTATGCAGTTCTCAGAATTATTCCGCGTTTATCTTATTTATAATATAGGTGGGAAATAAATAAAATATTGTTAACAGTGTCAACATTTAAGAGTATTTATACTAACATGTTATTTCCCATCATAAATCATTGCATTATGAAGGAAATTCCAGTTCACTCGAATACAATGGCAAACACAGCTGGTTCACAAATTTCACTCAATTAAAATATAAATACTCCACTAAATAAAAATATTTTTCAAATAAGATTTTCATATTTTAAGATTTTTGATGTTTTCTTAATTCATAAATATCTCACACAGAGCATATTATTTATTAGAATATTTTTGTGTTTTTTAACAAATAAAAAGAATAAGAACGGAAAAGAAGAAAGTGTACTGTTAAACATCGCCTTCTAATTTGTATTAATTTTCTCGTCTGTTGAAGGTAAGTGTCGTGTTTGGTTATTAAATAAAATCGAACAACATGGAAAATAATGCTTTTAAGCAGTGGTTTTAAACCGCAACGCTGCCCCCATAGATTTAGAGAAATTGGTGATCACGTGATCACACTAGAAGACAAGAACAGAACAAGTTAAGTAGCAAAACAATTAAAGTTCAAGCAGTGGCGTAGCGAGCTTAACTCGCGCCCGGGGCACAATACCTTTTTAGCCCCCCCCCCATTCGAAAACCATATTATTATATGTAAAATATACTCGCAAATTAATAAATAAATAAAGTCATAAGCTCAAGCTAGGCTTTAAATTTGAGACAAAAAATGTAATTGAGAAAACAAGACGACCATTTGGCGCCCCTTTGTTAGTAGCGCCCGGGGCATGATGCCCCCCCTTACCTACCCCTCGCTACACCACTGAGTTCAAGGCAATTTTTTAAAACTGTGTGGCGTGTGCTTTGAGAAAATGTTTGAGAAGGCTTCTAAGACAAGTTGTTGGTTACATGAAGGTTGGGAACGAGTTCTGCTACAGACAACTTTACATTCAGTCTAGGTTCTCGCTGTATAATTGCTATAAACATCTTTGTGTACACCGACCCCCAAATAAGCGATATGCTCAAGAAAGAACATAAGACCGTTCGTTTATGGATCAATTGAATCGATGAGTAGAAGAAGGATAATATTCCCAAAAATGCGAACAACATTACACGGCATTTAAACATTGATAACTGATAAAATGAGTGACATTACATTTTGAACATTTTCCAAGAAATAGCTGATCGTGGTCTATAATTTGTCTTTTGTCGCTTTTCAGTAGAACTTATAGTTTGGTCAAGAAATTTTTTTTTTCGTTTTTCTCAAAAGTGGGGTTTCGGGAATCTTATCCTTTTTCCACTCACCGATTCAATTATGATTTGCAGTGGTATGTCATCAACTCATCAACATTTCCTGATAAAAAAGAATAATGTGAGACCTCATATTGACCATAATGTCCAAAATTATTATTACAAAAACGGAGTGGCCATCACCATATTTGAACCGTATTAAACATTTTTGGGGCACCCTGGTAAGTTAGAGATTTCCAGTTGCCACTAAGGACTTATTAGAATTAGATAATGCCACTAATTTTGAAATTGAGCTCTCATTTTCTTTATTATTTTTTTTTTTCTTAATGTATAAGTGAATTTTTATTGTTCTTACTTTTTCTAAATTTGTATTTGGTTTCAGTAAACACAAATATGTAATTGATAAAATTAGAATAATTCCGAAATATAATTTAATTTTCAAAGTGGTAGGATAATTTCTTGGAGTGGTGTATTTTGCAATTTATTTGAGTAATAAATTTATTTGTTTGATTAACGCCTAATAATAGGTTGTACGTTGTAACAACTTGTAAAACAATTTATTCGGTTGGTCGGTCAAGAAAACAAAGTAGTCATTTGTACTTTCCAATTATTAATGACGATGAGCGTAAAAATACTGAGTAATTCATTAAACAATTGCGGTAAAACCAGACAGACAGACATGTCAAAGAATTTTTTCGATATGTTGGAATTCCACGTTTCAATAAAAATACCACGTAAAAAGATCAATGTTAATATGTATAAAAGTTGACATACCCGTTCTTTGGCATCTGTCGTATCCATCGCAGATAATTTCAATTCCCTTTCGAAATCTAACACCGGACTGCTCTGAAACAAAACACCACACTGAAGTTGAAAACGAATTGATATTTTTGTTACGTCCCTGTTGGATTTTACACATGAGAGTGGTGACGCGATAAGATACGGGGCATTTCCTTGATTTTTTACATCCTCCGTTATTTACGGATTTCGTAAGGGCAATGTTTGTTTATAGGTGCACTAGACAAACAAATTATTAAACGATCTTTCAAAATTAAATTAAAAACAGCAATGTAACGCAATGAAATAATTTCTTTAATATTACGTGACTAATGACAGTTTATCAACTAAGTTCACGGCAACGATTAATCTGCATATAAATAATTGCATGTTGCTTCAGGTTATGGCTATAATCGACGCAGCATAGTGTCAAAGATATGATTTACATCACGTGGAGCAAGTGTGATTTTGCGAAGCCTGAGGGGTTGAGTTTGAGCATATGTCAAATGTATGTACTAACTAATATTTGAAAGACTTGTATAGAGCATTAAGTCGAATTATCATCCCAACCCATCACGTACATTTTTGTGTGTTTTTTTAAATGAAATTAAAACTTCCATTAAGGAGTGAAAACCCAATTCACATATTTTGCAAGGTCCCGGTCAACTACTGAACAAATATGGCAGCCCTAAGCCGGTTTTCGTAATCAGTAGTTTTTCCTCGACCTCTTTTTAAGTGGCACACAGCTCAGCTCAGTAATTACATAAATCAAAAAACTTTAATTAACACACAGAAACAAAAAAATCAATGAGACCTCTACAATAGTTTTTAAAACGATTAAAATTATAGGAATGAACATTAATATTACAATGACAGTTACGTCATTTATGTACGGGGTGCAGTCTTCTTCTTTATGGAAACGTAGCACCAATAGCGCTCAATCAGCCAATAACAAAATATAAAAAGCACTAGGTGTACGAATTAGTCAAATCCACTTGTCAACTTACCTTAAAATAGGATTTAGTTAACTGTAATTTACTTTTTACTCATCAGATATTTAAAGGTCCCTTTAATGTAAGTAAGTTAACTTTATTTTTTTTTTCTTAATACGGGTAAGTGTCAAAAACAATAAATTCATCAAGAAAACTTATTTATTTGAAATCATTCTACAGTGACCGGCAGAAATGTTGCAACATATGGGAAATTTTTTTATTATTGAAATGTGGTAAAATTCGTTTTGGGGGATAGGTTGTGCATGTCCACAAACCCAAAAATTCGTTTTCATTCATGTCATGTGACCACTAGTATGGCGGGTAATTTCAAAAATATGCTACTAATCTGCAAAAAGTGAGGTTAGATGACATGATATCCCAAAAAGTTATTTGAAAAAGTTGCTTAAATTAAATTAAATTCTGATGCTATGTGCTATGCTATGTGTTTTTGTAAACTTATTAAAAAAAATTAAAAACCACAAT
>JAFFZR010027787.1:0-18844 GCA_018397195.1 Lethrus apterus | reverse complement strand
TTTTATATATTATCGATTTAAAAAATTTCTTTTTCCTGATTATACCCCACACTAAATTGTACTTTTAGGGTATGTTACTTTCCCTTCACGGTAAAATGCTAGTCTACTACGATTTAAAATAAACAGCAAAATTGAAGAAGTCGTATTAGGGATTTTTTTATCAAAAAAACTTGTTAATAAAGGTTGTTCAGAATCGTGCAAATAAGCTAAATACAAAATTTCATTAAAAACAAAAAAAAATTGAAAATCTAAAAAAATTTCTTAGGCCAAAATAGTAATAATCTCACAAGGTGGCCATGATTTGTTATTTTACTCTTTTAATTCAATACAATAACAAAAATTACTTAATTACTTACTTACTTACTTAATTACTTAAATAACCGTATTTTCAACTAAATCGCAATTAGCATGTGTACATTTGGACATTTTTTGAGATTTTCAATTTTGTTTGTTTTTAATGAAATTTAGCTTATTTGAACGATTCTGAACAACTTTTATTAACAAGTTTTTTTGATAAAAAAATCCCTAATACGACTTCTTCAATTTTGCTGTTTATTTTAAATCGTAATAGACTAGCATTTTACCGTGAAGGGAAAGTAACATACCCTAAAAGTACAATTTAGTGAGGGGTATAATCAGAAAAAATAATTTTTTTAAAGGGGGGTGGTGCCGTCTAAAGTGCGACACACTGTATATGTATATAGACAATTTAAATATATATGTGTATATATATATGTATATAGACAATTTCGTTTTCCATTGGGTGACAATTGGATTCGTATGTTTATCCATAATTCACTTGTTAGCATCATATTTAATTGTTTTTGATAAATTGGGAATTATATGAGTCCACGTTTCTCATAAATTTCAGTCGGCGTTGCCAGTCATCTTATTTCTTTAATTTGAATTTAAAAATAGCTATTTATTGAGTTATTCTTTTAAATTTATTCTTTTTTGGTGTTTTCCCAAAAAATAAATATTCAATTTTCATAAACTTATAATTTAATATTTTATGAAAAGTTTATAACTTGGGTTGGGTTCATATCGACTTCATGGGTTTAAAAGGGTTTGATTTATTTTTATTATTCCTTATCTTATACTTTGGTTAGTTGGTGCTGAATTAGAAAATATACAAATTTATTTGTATATTTTAGATATTTTCTTGAATTTGTCACACAAACTCAATAGTCATAGTCAAGTCATAGTCAATGGCCGCGTTATGTCAACGACGTACAAGAAAATTCAAGACTAAATATTTTTAATTTTTAAAAATAATATTTCCAAAAAAACTTGTATCATCGAATGTACGATGGAAACGAAACCCTCTCGACCCTTTCACGCAACAACAGAACGTGAATACGAGGCATAGAAAACAAGCGCAGAATAAAACTGTAACAATTTTACCCGTCGATGCTTTTATATTCGGAGTCGGGTTAGTTACTCGGAGTAGCGTAAATAACGTGGCTTTGCATTCAATATCGTAAATGAAAGAAGTTAGTCAGAATTCGTAATGATGCTAAAATAAATTTAATTGGAAGTCGTTTCTATGGGCGAGGTTTTTCTTCGTTTCGATTTTTCTCCGCTTTTCCACATTTAATAGATACACAACTTTTCACGTCGACTATTATTTGGATAATTTTCCATCCAATTAAATACGAGCTTCTATTTTAATTTTGCGTATATTCCAATGAATAAATAAAATTTACGATGTGTTTTTTTCAAACTTCATAGAAGATCATTTTCAATTTAATACATTCTAATACAATTGACTCAATCGAATTTCAATACAAATCAGCCTTCTCATCTTGCATTCTATATTACATTCAAATTTTCTATTTAATGTTTAAATTTTCTAGTCATGAAGCTGTATCAATGGATAATCATTATATTTTTTCTTTATTTTCAATTTTCTTCGTCGTTTGCATTTAAAATTACGAAAACGTAACTCAGTCAGTTTACATTTTTGTAGAAATTTTAACGCAACACATTATTATTGTTATTATTATTTATTGGATATGCAAGTAGGAATGTATTGGATAAACAAGAAAATTTGTCTCCACAATAAATGAGTTTTATAAAATCCAGCTCCACTTGAATATAAATTAAATAATGATAATCATGAATACGGTTGAGACAAGATTATAATGCTAATCCACAATTTTTCGAACTAAAATTAAGAATCAATCCAACATGGCTTCGTAACTTAAATATGGAAAAAAATGCAATGAAAAGCAAAACAAATATCTAAGGAGATATACTAAAAATTAGCGGTAAGAAAATTTTATTATTATTATTATTATTATTATTATTATTATTTAATAATAAAAGAAAATAATTTATTAATTTTTTTTATATGAGTACCGCAATTATAAGTAGATATTATTATTATTATTATATTATATGTATTAATTTCTAATAATTGCCATTTTTTATAATAATCACTTTTTTCTATCATAATTTTTTATTCTTTTTAAATGAAATCATCTCTTTCTTTCACAACTTATTTTTACTAAATTTTTCATTTCCATCATGACTTTTTCAGTCTTAAATGTAAATATCCGAAATTATGTAATTTTGTGGTGGCATTTAATTTTTTAAATACTTATTTGGTTATTATTATTATTAATATTTATTGTATATACAAATAGGACTCCCAATACTCCAAACTCCACCTGAATACGAAATAAATTATATTAATCACAACTTTAATAATACCAATAACAATGATAATAATAACGTGTATTTTTGGAAATGTATTTCTATTTAAAAGAAAATAAATTAAATAATTTTGGTCTCTTTCCCTCGTTTGAATTGCTTATTCAATTCAATTCAAATTCAAGTTTCATTATCCACAATAATGAAATGTCTCTAATTTTTAGTCTTTGCTTATTTATTATTATTATTATTATTATTATTATCAATAATTTCATATACGACGTCGATAACTAACACAAACATAATAGCCATAATAAATCAGTTTTGTATCCAACCCATTCGGATCCAACTGAATATGAAATACCTAAATATTTGTAATAATAACAATAATAATAATAATAATAATGAGCTGGATTGCGTTGATACAGGGTAATGTATTTATGATTTATTTCACATATATACACAATATTATTATTTTTTAAATATTAATTATCTTCCATTGAAAACTATAATAATAATAATAATTTTGAAAATGTATTTTTGAAAACATTCATATTTACAATTCATTTTTGATAAATAAGTCATTCGTTCCGCTTTATTTGAATCCTCCTCAGTTAATGTGTAATGAACATTTGATTACGCCAATAAATCATTCATTGTCAAACAATTTCAATGCGATATAAGGCATGAATTATACACAGTAATTAATTTAATGAAGACATTGTTTTAAAAACACATAACTTTAAAAAAAATTTCTATATATACTCGATCGTGTAATTAAAAAAAAAACAGTACAGCAAAATATCAAAATGAGTTGTGCAAAATTCCTTCTGGCATTGGTCGTCTTACAGGTAACATATCGTCGGTGCCCTTGCCAAACCTGATATGCGCATTTTGTTGATTTGTGCATGAAACCATTAAACCACTTTAAACCATTAAAAAGATATTTCAGCTTTTTGACGTTGACATTACTAGTTCTTTTTATCTGTAGTTTAAAGCAAATTATTTTAGTAAGAATTTCGCATCTTAATGTTTTTCCTTTTCCTAAGAAAAAACGTATCTTCTTTTCCTTCTCCTGAGAAGTTGCAAAATGCACATATCAGGTTTGGCATGCGCACCTAAGATATTTGTTTTATTTGTTTAGTTTACAAAAAAAAATTTTTTTTTTTTTAGGCCTGTGTAAGCGAAATATGTAAGTATTTGTAACCTTTAATATGTTCAATAGGAAAATATTGGCAAAAGTTTCAGATTCAAAAAAAAAAGATGGTGCCGGCGGTGCCGGCGGTGGCGGTGCTACTAGTCTTCTAGGAGAGGGAGTACAGAATCACATCAGAATACTGCTAAGTAACTTTATGGAAAACCTTGTGGCGCTAGGAAAGATCATTTCCGAAATGCTAGTGGACCCAGTAAACTGGAAACAAACCGTATGCGAAAAACTTTAGCAACATAAAACACGCACTTTATAAATAATATGTAAAATTAAATACATATCCATGCAACTAATTTTTATTTTCTTTCATCGCATAAAATATTTTTGGACTTATTTTTCATATTCAAATCAAAAGACAAAATTTCGTGAAACAACAACAAAAAATGGAACAAAGATAAACGCTTGGATAAGTTTTCAATTGTTCTGTTATTTATCGACTAAGTATTTTTTTTTTAATAAATAAAATAATTAAATAACACATTCGTGTCGCAATTCCAAATTTGGGAACCAATGGACATGTCGAAACAAAATAAAAAGGATTAAAAAATAAATAATAATAATAATACCTATAAAAAACAAACAAATCCAATGAAGTGCAATTTTTAAAAATGAAGAGAGCAACAGAAAAAATACAGTAAAAATTGAAAAAAAAACAAAATAAAAAATTTTAAATATTGTAAAAGAGGTTTCATTTAAAAAGATGAAACTTTTATTATAGAAAAAATGATTATTTTAAAAAATGACAAGCATTATAAACCAAACTACTCATTTAAAAATTAAATAATAAAAATTTATTTTAATTTAATATGTTTTTAAATAAAATTTATATAACAATTATTGCAATATTTAGGCCAAAATTTAGTACCAAAAACTTTTTCTTTTCGAGTCTCATTATCGCTAGTTCTTTCTACATCTCCATTCCCGTTTGTAACTGCAATAAAATTTATTCCCCCACCCCCTCCGCAACGCCTAAACATCATGTAACATTCTGTGTCATGATACGAATTCCAAAATTATAAACATTATATATGTCAGTGTCTACAATCATGACTATAGTACGTTCGTAAATTCGGAGGAGTAAATTAAAATTCTCAAACAATTCGCTACTTGCGAGACAGTGCAAATTGCCGTATTCGCAACCAGATTTCCGGTATTTAATGTGTGCATGTGTGACAGCTGACAGGTGTCGATTTTAAAGTATTTAAAAAGTCATTTATTATTTATTAACAATAAAAAAAAACAGTTCTTTATAGAAGTGAAGTGCAGCAATTCAATTTGAATGGATTCAAACCCGTGGAGAAGTACTGTAGTTTCAGTGCCAAGGAAACACACGTTTAGGGCATTTATCAATAAACTTAGTTCTTAGTTTAAACAAGATTTTAGTTTTTCCAAATTATTTGATTGGTAAATGGTAGCAAATAATTATCAATAAACAACAAAAAAATATGTTTAGGAATTAAAAATTTATTTATTTTTTTCCTTCAAAAGTGTATGTTTTATTAACTTTTTATAATGACAGGAGAAATACACAAAATCTAAGAGACAATTGCACGAAATCGCATCTAACAATAACCGAACAAAAGTGTTGGCCAACTAACGGAAAATTGTTCCAGTGTAATTTTGGCTTATGTATTTACTCCTCCGAATTTACGAACATAGTATAGAGTTATATGAAAGAATACTTAATCAGGTAAAAACGAAACAATTTTCTGGATGAAAATTTATTTTGATATAAACATTATAAAATATGCATAAATAACCCGAAAAAAGACAAACACAATACACGATCAGTATGACTAATTTATAATAAAAACACAAATTACAAGACACAAACTACTTTTTTAAAGCAAAGCTAAGCTTGATTAAGCGATTTTATCACAGAATACGTATCTGGACGATCTTCTGGATTTGAAGTCCAACATTTCGTGTAAATTGACGCAAATGTACCGTCGCAGTCGCCGTTTACAGAATTCGGACGCAAGCCACTTTTTACAACCTGTATATTGAAAATAAGCAAACGACAGCAATAAGCAATGGTTAGCAGTGAGAAATGAAAGCATTTATAAAAAATATTGCAAACGTGCAGAAAATCTCCCAAAATGATAATGTTTAAGAAAGAGATTTCGTGTAATGTGATAACTAAAATCTCAACAACTTTTAATTTTAAGTTTGTAGTAAAAAAATCATAATAAATCAATTTAACAAAAATTGTGGGCGAATAGTAAAGATGCTACATTTATATTCGAACTAGATGTGCTAGATGTGTAGCAACAAGTTGCGCTATGTAAGACCTAAAGATAAAAACTATACTCAAAACGCAACTAAGCATTCCAACCTAAAACACCAATTTCTTTGTAACGTTTCTAGTGGCAAGTCCTTTCAGTAGAATTATTTTATAAATAAAAAAAAATGCAAGTGACAAATTAGAATTCTACGATAATAAAAAATTGTGATTTTAACCTCAATAGACCACATTTTAACCGATAGGAGCTAATATAAATCCGCAAAAATTGAGGGTCTTTCTTTAAATTTAAACTGCCGTTTTTGCGAATTTAAATTTCGTCCGCTCTCGCCTATTACAATTATTGAATTTATTTACAACTTATCTTGTATACGCATTTAAAATGTCTTCTGAAAGACTCAAAAGAACTATAAGAGGAACAGAATAAAAAAATATCTTACCTTATAAATAACGATATCTCTATGTTCGAGGTTTTGATAAGGTACTTCTCGAGAAATCATCTGCCATAATAAAACACCAAAGGAATAAACATCAGATTTTATTGTTGGTGTTTTCCCCAATAAAATCTCCGGAGCCGTGTACACAACAGTTCCCTTTAAACGGTCAAATCAATAAATTTCCACTAAAAATTAAAATTTACCTGATGGACGTAATCGGTTTCTTGGTTGATTTTATACGAATTTCCGAAATCGCAAAGCTTACAGATTTCATCCAAACAAACGAGTATATTTTTGGGCTTCACGTCCAAGTGAAGTATTCCATTTTTGTGGCAATAGGTAAGACCGTGGCAAACGTCCATGGCGAATTTTTTAATTTTGCGATCGTCCAGAGAAAAATGTACGTCATCCAAAACATTTTGTAAATGTCTGGAAAAGCCTAAATATTCCATGACGATAATTGCGTAATTTTGATTTTGATTCGTGACGACGTCGATGATTTTCACAACGTTTTCGTGATTGAAATTCATAACGTTTAATTCCCTTAATTTTGTCGATTTTTCCAATTTTATAACTTTAACTGCAACATTTCGATCTAAAAAATATGTGTAATTTGCAATTGCACAGTTTAATTCTTACTTTCGTAACATCCCTTTATAACGGTTCCGAATGAGCCTTTACCCAATACGTTCAAATTACCATTCTCATCCAAGCCATTTTTCAAAATTTGAATTTTCTTCGGGGTGTTTATCAAAAGTATATTTTTCGCGTTATCCTTTTTGGAATCATCGAAATCCGAGACGGTTATTTTGATTTCATGTTTTGCAGTTTTTGGATGAATATTCAAAGGAGATTTTGCAAAATCGAGTTTTTTTCGAAAATTTTCACAACTGAAAACCAACGTATTTATTAATTTAAGGTAACAGATTTTTTCTTTATTAAATATTAAAAAGTTCATTTAAACATAATAAATCAATAGAATTGGTATCACTATGTATAAAGAGCAAGGACAAAAATTAAAAATATCTCGTGACAGTTGATTTGGCGGGAAATTTAAAAAAATGTAATATAAATCTAAAAAATAGCAATTACTTGAAAAGTAGTGAAAAAATCTTTAATATAAACTCTTTAAAATGCTAGGATGCATTCTTAAAATTTAAACAGACCGCTTCTTTCTTAACAATTTTATTTTCAGATAAATAATACACAAAGTTCTTAAAAAACTCATTCGACAACTGTCCTTGGCTCTTCCGCCATTACCTCCCAGTGTTACCACCTCTCGCCGCCATGGCGGCAATTTATAAAATTTCAAATTACGTGCCTAACAAAAATTGGATTTTAGAGACGTGTGGAAATCTCAGTACAAAATGGAAGAAATAATAAAACAAGCTTTTAGAAAATGCACAATTTTCATAAAAAAATTTACTACCTCAATTTAACAGAAGCATCTAAAATCCAGTACATAAAACTTTCCATTAAATCACTTGCAAGTAATTACAAATAATTGATATTTCCTAGATTTAATTAAAATTGTTCAACTTCCCACCAACCCCATCTAGTTCTGTATTCTATCTAAAATCTACGTTTTGTACGGACATTACTTACCTGTTGGAGACATAATTTTTTGATACATTTAAAGCTTTTCCTATCGGCGATTTTGGAGATAAAACTTTCGGACTTAAAAGTAAACGCACAGGTGTATTCATTTTCACACACAAAAAAACGTTACAAGTATATATTGCTTGCACAAAACCTGCCAACAAATAAAAAAAATACAATTTACACAATCAGCACTTTGTTCACATTATCTCAAGTTTCATGTTTAGGTATCGTGTGCATTTTTAAAACTTAAGAATAATTGCATTATATATAACCTTTACAAATTTTGACATTTTTACGTTTTTTATCAATAAAATAAAATTTCCAAAAAAATCTCTATTTTTTTAATAACAACACCAATAATTACACATATTTATTTTAACTTAAATAAATTAATTTTCATCAATCAAAAATTGTGCCACACTTTCATAATAATCTGATGGTAACTCCTTTTTCAATTCTGTTCTATCCAACCATTTGTATTTTAGATTTTTATCCGGAAGCTGTCCTTTAGAATATCTCGCAAAATATATAAAAACCTAAAATTATAAAAATACAATTCACATTTAAAACACATTAATTTGTACCTTGGCACCAATTCTTCCACCTTGATTCCGTATATCATTTGGATATTTATATTTGTAAAACCCGACTGGTGCATTACCGTAAATTTGAGCCTTTATTTCTTCACCACATTTATCTTTAAGGATTCTCTCTGCTGTCTATAAATTTTCAATTTTTAAATTGAATATAAATAATGATATATTACCTGTCTTAATGTTTCACCGTCTTGTCGGATTCCTTGTGGAAGTAAATAAAAATTCTTACCACCGATGTTCTCCTCCAATAAAAGAACTAAATGTTTGTCCAGTTTTCTATTTAAAGATTTCACATTGTTTAATTCATCGTCTTCTAAAAAATTTTAAATAATTTATGTATTTATGTAAATTCAAACAGACTTGTTGTTCGTTCGGCGCATTTAAACTGGCTGAATTCTTCGAAACTGGCATCTGCGAAATCTTGTGCAGTTTGTTTTAAACTTGCGTCCAGATCCGCTTCGCCTTTTTTCAATAGCTCTGCTTGTATCCTAATACATCAAATTTAAATGAAAACCAGTGAAATGGGACAAACTTACTTGTCAAGTTCGTGTCGAATTTCATGATCGCTTTTGTAACTCCTTTCATATTCGACTTGAGATAAGTATTTATTGAAGTCGTTTTCTAATTCGTTTAAAAGTGGAGTCGTTATCGGTCGTCTTTCCAAACATACCGCCGTTAATAGATCCCATTTTTGAGTGGAATCTGAAGGTATTAGATTACAAACATAACCTCAAAAGAATTGAGGACTTACAATTTCTTAAGTGTTTAGTGGGTAATGATTTTAGTATATACTTAAACATGCTTAGACAACTAATTGAAATATTATAAATATAATTAAAAAAATAATAATTTCAAAAGTATCGTTCTGAAATCAGCTATAAACGTTGTTACCAACAGTGTTGCGAACCCAATGAACTCGAAATCGGTATATCCGCCTTTAAATTTCGATAGAATTCGGAAGATTTAAAATGTTGTTATTATCATTTAATAAGGTGACACTATTTTTTGGAATAAGAGATATATAGGTTGGATTCGCTCCGTGATTGAAATTCAAAAGGTAAATTCAAAGAAAAGTATTTCTCATTCGGTGGCCGTGGTTCGAGATTGACTTGACGTTGAATTATTTGCGTACAAGCTTTTAGTATAATTATCGGTAGATTCGCAAGCTATTTTGGTGGATCAGTAAAACAAGTTGAAAATGAAAACTAATGAAAATCGGTTGGGTTGGCAACGCTGGTTAACATATACCATGAAAAACTAAATATAACAATGTCTAGCTCTAGATTGTAAATTATATCGACCTCGTAATCAACTCTAACGATATGATTTACAAAAACAATTTCGTCAGTTTGTTTATTAATGTCATTTAATTTACAGTCAGGAATTTAAAAGCGCCAAAATGAAGTGTTATTACCAACTCTTCAATGTAGCCAATCTAATGTCCATATGTACTTTTATTTAATGTTCAAGTTGTAATTTAAAATTTATTTTGTAATTTTAATTAACAACATGCTTTTAACGTTAAAACAAATACTAAATAGAATGTATCTTACAACTTATTAACTTTAATATTACAATCTAAAATATTTGAATATCATCAGCTACATTTCGTTAAATATTTATTCAATTTGTAAAAAAATAAAACTTGTTGGATTAATTTAATGAATTATTACAAAAATACACAGCCGTGTGGAAAGAACTAAAAAAACAATTTTAATACATACAAACAAGGAATAAGTTATGTCATAAACTAACAGTATATATCCTACTTATATCCTACTTTTTAATATAGAAAGTATAAATACAGTGAAACAGTCAATAGAAACTTTGATCAAATTTTTTTCTAAAGTATAAAAATCTTTTAAACAAGAGGATAACTAGCTTGAGTTGCAATACCACACTGATTGTTCTTATTTCTAGCCATCTTCACATATCCCTTATCACCCCAAGTATCACCCCATGAATTCTTAACTATCCAATAATCCTGTCCGTTTTCATCAGTTCCATAACCAACAGCCAACACTCCATGATCCAAATCTTCAGAGCTACATTCCGGTTCAACGTAAACACCCTCGGAATAAAATTGGAATGATTCATGACCAGCGTCAATTGCAACCGAAATTGGGCCTACTGTTGCGATGGCAGCTTTAAGATGATCCTCGTTACCAGATGTTATATCGGAAAATCCTTTGTCTGTTGCACCTGAATTTTTCGGATTATATCTACATTTGTCATCTTCACCTTCATACGGATATGACTTTTCAGTATCTAAGCCACGGTTATCTCTAACATATCTGAAGGCATTGTCCATAAGACCTCCATTACAACCATTATTTCCATATTTAGACGAACAATCAACTAAATTTTGTTCACTGAGGGATATTAATTTTCCTGTTTGGCGAAAATGTTGACCTTCTAAAGCTCCAGTCTATAAAAAAATGTAATCAAAATAACATTAAAAAAATACAATAAACCTAAAATTTATGATGAAGTACTTACAGCACTAAAACTCCAGCATGATCCACAATGTCCTTGATCTTTGACTGCTGTAACTGCTCCTTTTTCTCTCCAGTCGACACTTTCTGGAAATTCTACATTGGCCGGTGGTATAAATGTTGTTCCATCGTCAGTATCAGAAAACATGGCACTTTTGAATCCAGATGATCGATTGAAACCATTAACTGTATGGATAAATTCGTGATGGAGCATATCGGCCCATTTGTTCAATTTTAGTTTGTATGGGACTAGGCCTTGTTCGTAGAGTTGATTATGTCTTGCGATCCTATGAGAATTTTCCATGAAGATTTTCATGCGGAATTTCTCCTCCGTTTGGCTTTCGTATTTTTTACTGTGTGTTAACTGTTTAAAAAAAAAAAATTATGGGGAATAAATAAGTAGTATTTTATTAAATTAAAAAATTTTGAATAAATTTAAACATTCCTCTAAATATTTCATTTGTCTAAAGTTTAAATCTTAAATTCATTTTCTTTCAATAAATTCAGTCCCACAACAAAAAACAAACGAACGAAATTAACTACGAATTGTCAATTTGAGTAATCATTCTTTTGTTTAGATTTTTATAATTTAATCCATAGACGTAGATTTTTTTCATTGTTATATTTTTTTCATGTTGCAAAACAAATCATACCTTGAAGGAATTCCATTGTTCTCGTACAAGGTCGAAAAACGAAACTGCGTTTGTACCTAATATAATTACAGTTAAAAATAGTAAAATCTTCATGATTTTCACCTGCAACAATAAAGGACATAAAGGAGAAAATCGATAAAAACTAGGACATCTTACTAGAGGAAATGGCCAGCTTAACGTACTCACCTAATTACTAATTTCAAGAATAATACCCGCTAACTCCGAAACAAACTGCAAACTAAACGTGTCAGCAACTACGAAAGCAATATTTATGCTTACAAATTGTTTAGTCAGATCAGATCATGTGATAGCTTTCCCACCAGACTAGTCTCATTTGGCAACGCCTAATCTTTCATTTCGGAGTATTTAGGTTACTATTTAAAAACCAGTGGCGTAGAAACAATTGAAAATTCACCATCTAGATAAGTTAGTAGGCCGATATTCCCACCCTCGCTTTGTAATGTTCAATTGGGATCTTGCAGGATTCGGTTGGTTAAAATGATTAAAATGGTAAGAGAAGGAGTAAATTGAACAGATTGGGTTGGTTTGTAAGACATTAACGTACGCAACGATATAAATCCGGTAAATTAAATTATCTGAAAACTTAAACCCAACCCTACGTGTATTTAATTATTAAAGAAGGTACAACAAACATGTTTGATTCAATTAATTTGTAAAAAGTTGGGTTTGACTATATTGATTAATTAATTTATGGGAAATCAATTTGCAACAATAGAAACCCCAACTGAGCTCAGTACCCACATGAGGGTTTAAATGTTCAATATTTTAAATATTTGAAAGCAACCCAACACAAATTGTTCAATTAATTGTACTCGTATATTTAAATGCAGCCCAAGACAAATTAAGTTGACCAGAAATCTTTAAGAAACGTCTTACCTACATATTTACTTATTGGATTGTATTGGGTTCGGTTGGAATTTAGAATGAGATAAATTTTACGTTTAAATAAATGTCTAAACATTTTTTGTATTTAAAAATTTCAAAAAACTACAAAAGCTAAGCGGGCAAAAATTACAAATTTAAAAATTGTAATATTTATTTATTTGTCGTCGATAAGAAACGTTACGTAACCTTCCAACAAAAGAGTTATGATACGCCTATGCGTTCTCCGATTGGCGTTTAAAAAAAGTATCTTCACGAGGCAAACAGAGTGCGACGTACGGCTAACGTTACGTGCGTAAGTGAAACAAACTAACAGTGACGTGAACAAAAATTGTCAGTTTGTTAAAAATGGCAGAGCAATTTGACGTAAGTGCCGAGCATCGAAAAGTTTTAGAAGAAAAAGCAAAACGAAGACTTGCTTTACGTGCGGAATTTCTGAAACAAGCCAGCAACCCCTATAGACATGCCACGGGTGAAGGTGGCACGGTGGTAAGTGATTTTATTATTACCTAAATGTACATAACCTCTGCGGTCGCGATAATTTGACATGCAACGTTGCCGGGTTGTCAGTGTTATATTAGCGCGTGCGCGATTTTTGTATTGCGGTTCTCTAGCCTAAGGAAATCAAAACTTGTACATGATGTAACTTGTTGTTGTGATTTCCTGTTGATAGATTTATTGGAAGACGTCATATAGTATTGTTATTTTTTGTATTAAAATAATTTGTGGGTGTTTTATATTTTTTATTTAAAAAAATGTCACGTTAGATCATTCATAATTGAATACTATCTGTCCGATGAAAATGGCAAATGAATCCAATTCAACAAATGACTCGATCAAGATTAGGGTTTGTAATTTGGATTTTTAGTTGGGTTGGTTTTAGTTTGGAGTAAAAGTAAATTTCCCACAGTCCCAATTTATGGAAGTCGTCTCGGAAAAATCATTAAAATCGTTGGTTGGGTTGTAAGTTTTCATGTTTAATTTTCAGGTCTTCAGTTATATTTTTCTGAAAATCAAATCCAATCCAACCCAATGCTTAAATGAAAATAAATGGGTATAAAATTTAATTTAATAATCGGAATATATATTTTTGTTACGCTACGCTTTAGGCCCATATTTACAAAGCGTCAACGTTAGATAAACAAACAACATATTTATTTAAAGTATTAATGTTAAGTACTGTTTATCTGTTTATTTAAACCAGACAATGTTTAAGTAATTATATTTTTGGGGTCTAAACTAATTTCGAAGTAAACGAGTGGAGCAAATATTTTCTAAAATTTAATCTTTTAAAGAAATAATAACTTCCTTTTAAACCGGAAGCGCGAAATTAATTTTTAAAAAATCTGTTGTATTTCTCCCTCTTTGTAATATTTTGTTGAGAATGTAAAAATATAAAAAATGTGTGTATACATCCAGTTGGCTAGGAAACCCTTGTCCCAAATTCTCGAAGAACCTAACTGGACTGAGAGGGACGGATTACGGCCACGACCGTCTTACAGATGTTATGGCTTATTCCGGCATATGCTGCAAGGATTAGAGAAACGTGGAAAACCTAATCAGAAGAGCCGGTCGGAAGGCCAATTCAAAGTCAGAAACATCCCAAACTTAAATTTGTGTATAAATTTAAAATGTCCCCCACGAAGACTTGAACCCTAGATCTTAAGATTACAGCCTACTGACGAAGCCACTAGACCAGTAATACTTTTCAAAATGGCGACTGTATGACGTCATTATTGTCGTATAAAATCATTTAAAACATCTCTAAGCAGCTTAAAGCAAATCACGTTAAACAGTAACTTTAATTTTTTTCTTATTACATTCATAATTATGCAGAATTCGTTTGTCTAGTCAGACTAGACTAATGGATAATAGGCCGCCGTGGCGATGCCACAGTGATTTCCAACATCTTTGATAATTTTGACGTATCCACCGTTACCCCATTGCGGTCCGTATGAATTCTTCACTATCCAATATTTGTTACCGTCTCCTTCGACGCCGTACCCGACGACCAAAACCGCATGGTTCAGTTTACCGCCTTTGTTCTGGCAATTTGGGTCGAAGTAGACTCCATCCGAGTAGTGTTGGAAGGTGTCCTGTGATGCGTCGATGGCTACCGAGACAGGACCGTAATTGGCTATCGCCGCAGCCAGTGCTTCTTCGTCACCTTCCGGTAACGCGACGAAACCTACAAAATTATGCACGTTAATCACGTGATTTTGTCAGAATGATGAGAAGACATATTGAAAAAAATTATCTAAAAAAAAGCAAGGGTTTGTTTTGAGATTAAGAGGAAAAATGGAAACGAGGTTCAAGATTAACATGCGTATAGAACGAGCGAGAAAGAAGACAAATGAAAAGTGGAGAGAATCTTCGAATAAAAAATGAGAAATAAAAAAATAAAGACTTCCACAATGTACAAAAAATTATGAAGCCTCGTGGCACTCCAGATTTTAAATAAAGTATGTCAGCAAAACTTTTTTCATAGCAATATTTGTATACACAGCTTGTATTTTCTACCTGTTACGTTTGCTCCAATGTAGTTAGGTTCAAAATGGCACTTTTCTTCTTGAGCTTTAAATGGATAAGTGCTTTCAGTTTCTATACCGGGATTATTTTTGATATATTGGAAAGCTTCGTCGACGAATCCGCCCTTGCAGCCCAAATTGGAATACTTTTCCGGTCTAGCGCAGTCGATGATGTTCTGAGGGCTGAGTTCGATCAGATCTCCGGTTTTGCGGTAGTGATGTCCTTCGACGGCTCCGGCCTAAAAATTCGTCCTTCGATTAAAATTAATGTTGAGAGACGTGGATCAGTAAAAACAAGAGAAATTGAAGAGATATGCGTGTAAAGTTTTAAAGTGAGGAAATGGCAAAAGGGGATTAATGGAGGTTTTATAGGAATATTTTATGGGAGACATGGTAAGAAACGTCATAATTGTCAGAGAAAAGTAATTTTGTAATAAATATGGAGATAATATGAAAAAATGACGGAGCCAGTTACGTACGAGCAGAAAGTTACCACCGCTATAGCACCGACTGAAAACTAGATAGTAAAGGTAACTGTGTCCGTAGTGTTTGTATGTTGGTATCTCGTTTAAAACACAGTGTGTTATATTTTTTCGTTTGTATTGGACTCATACAACTGATTTTTTTTTTGTTAAAATGTTAAATAATATTTTTTTTTCAAAAGGGATTGTGAGACAAAAAATGTTACGAAAAAACTTACCGCACTGAAAGCATAGCAACAAGCACATTCCTCTTGAGATTTAACGGAAGTTACAGCGCCAATTTCTCTCCAGTCGATGCTCTTGGGCAAAACAGTATTGATACCGGAAAGATACGTCGAACTTCTTGGCGTTGTATGTTTTTCTTGGCGTACTTGTTTCGTCCTAGCGTAACCGTTAAGTAATTCATTGAATTCATTCGTCAATAAATCGGCCAATGGTGTCAATTTTTGCACGAAACTGGACAAACCAAACGCATAATCTTGATTGAATTTCGTGATCTTTTTGCGATTTTCTATGAAGATCTCCTTGCGGAATTTTTCCTCTTCGGCCGTCGCGTATACTTTGTTGAAATCCGACTGAAAGTAAACTTAAAATTTTCGAATTTTTTGTATTTCGATTTGTACCTTGAAGCGCCTGAATTCCTCGTCGAATATTCGTTCTTCTTCCACTTCACCGCTTCTCTCGACGTTTGGGTGTTTTCCACTCAGATTTAGTTCGGCTTGGCCCAATGACCCGGCGTTTATCTTTAACGAGGGACCACGACGACTTCCGCCTCTGCGCAATGTTAAGGATTGGGTGTTTGCCAGTGTGAGCGTTGCTAATAAAATTATTAACTTCATTTCTTCTAAATTAATTCTGCAAATTTAAATATTTTTTTAGATTTTCCATTTTCTCATTTTATAATGGGAATCACTATTTAATTTAAGTTTACAATGTTTCTGACTTTGAGTTGGCCTTCCGACCGGCTATTATGATTAATCCCTCCTTCTCAGTCCAGCTAGGTTCTTCGAACTTGGACTAATGATGGGGGGAATCAAGGGAAAAAAGCAAAAATACTAAAAATCGTAAAAAAATAATTTCACAAAGATTTGGGTTTATTTGGTTCGGTTTATGCGATAAATTAAAACATTTTTAAAATATTAAACAATTCATCAATTTCAATATTAATTCTGCAGTTTTTTATAACCCAAAAAAGTGAAGATCGGAAAAGTAAAAAAAAGCATCAGCGTTCGATAGTTTAAGGACGGGAAGCGCGTTTACGCAATATTTCCATAGGAAATGTAAAAATTTTCAATTTCAAGTTTATGATGTCAAATTCTACCTGTTTAACTCTTTTACGACATAGTTTAATTTTTCATGCCTGTTTTCAAACTGAACGATTGATTGGTTTAATTTGGGTTGGGTTGGGTTGGGTTTAATCTCCAAAGGAACGAAACTCAAAGGAATTTAATTTAACGCAACCCAGTATCCAATAGTGTTAGATTAACTTAGGATGGTTATTAAGATTAATTATCTTACGAATTTATCTAGTTGGGTTGGGATTATTTTAAAACCAAAGGCTTACAAGAAAACATATCTACTAACAAAAAAGTCTGTAATCGATCGATTTCTTTTTTTTTTAATTCTTGTGGAAATCTGCCGCAATGTCAAAGTGAAAGTGAAAGCGGTCCTAAAACTGTCGAAACTAATTTCAAATTCAGGAAACGAAAAAAAAAATCTGTAACTTTAGAACGAAAAATTTGGGTTTATAATCTGTCTGCACGCAATAAGTGGGTTTACGCAGTAAATTGAAATATTTGTACTAAAGAATTGGTCAGTTTCAGTAGCAATTCTGGTTTTCCTCAAACTTGCCATTGGGCCCATTATTATTAATTTGGATATGTAAAAAAAAATTGAACCTGGCATGAAAATTTATTGATTAAAGGAAGAAATGTTCCAGCATTTTCGACAGACTCGCTTTCGGGACTCCAGGGACTTGGTTTTAGGAACTATTCTATTTATTATTCATGTTGTTACCTTTAAAGACAATAATTATCGAACGATCAAATCCTCGTTGGCTTCACACTTTCACTTAATAAAACACCGTATGAATTAACACTCAGTTACCTTGCCTATGATTACGGTACAGGTGAAGATGTTTCCGTACAATGATATTGATGCAAATGTATCCTCAGCTTTATAATAACCTCCCAGAGCAGCAGTGTGACGTAATCCTTCATATGGTCGTTCATCGGGTTAGTGATGGGTTTCGAAAAGGTCAATATATTATTGTTACAAAATTTGGTTTTTTTTTGTTTTTTTTGTTTTTTTTGTTTTTTTTTGTTTTTTTTTTGTTTAATATATATACAGGGTGTCACATTAGTGCGATATTCTTTGATATCTCCGTTGTTATGTAAATCACAAAAAATATTTTAGACAAAAGTTTTTTTAATTTATTGTCTCCCCCATCTAAAATTATTTTCAGTTATACTGAGTGTTTCGTTTGTGCGCAACCACGAACAACTTTAAAATTCTAAATGGAACACCCTATATATTATTACATTTTTGAATTTCCTGGGTAATTCTAATATAAGTTTGTATAAGATAATATTTGTCTATGTCTATTCGTTTTTAAGATATTTTGCATTTATTCGGAAATTTTGACAGCTGACGTTCTTCGGCAAAACGCCTATAGTTCAATAACGAAATACAGCAAGATCGTGAAATATGCAACGCTATCACTAAAGATCCCTCTAGCGTTGCATAAAATTTCATGATCTTGCTGTATTTCGTTATTGAACTATAGGCGTTTTGCTGAAGACCGTCAGCTGTCAAAATTTCCGAATAAATGCAAATATCTTAAACACGAATAGACATAGACAAATACAGAGTGAGCAATTGGAAGTGACCACCACGTGATCAAAAATTTTAAGGTGGCGACATTGGTAAGTTGGTACTGTGTTTATTACTATAACCTTAAAAGAAGAGAAGTGTCAAATTAATTGTTAGCTTGATCAGTACTTGTATACCTTGTGACTTCTTTAATACACTTAATACAGAAA
>JAFFZR010027786.1:0-18868 GCA_018397195.1 Lethrus apterus | reverse complement strand
TTTATCTTCCCAACCATGCTTTGGTACCATGCTTTGGTACTGATGAAACTGCTGCCTTTCATCAGGTGCTAGTTTTGGTCCGCCCCGAGTATTTCATTTCCTCGGTACCACCTATATCTAGGAGGCGTTCCCCTATCCGCCACCCGGGGAGGCGCCCGATGGAGGACTAGCAACCCCACAATGAAATTATACTTATCTTTTATTCTTGAGCAATCAACCAATTGGAAACCACTGGTTCAGAGATTGTACAATGTAGGCCATGACTGCTTTTGTGGACTAAAACAATTTTATCAATGAAGAGTGTTTGTAAGGCGCAAGGCTTTGCATGAATTTTTTTTTTTTTTTCGAAAAAAAACCGTATCAAAATGTGCGCTCTGCTATAGAACCTTCAAAAATGGAAAAGGATTAAAAATTCATATGAAGAAACTCCATTCGAATATATTGAAACCACCTATAGTAAATATCAATATCCCCTCAATGTCATTCGGATCTCTTGGTGTTTCATCCTCTCTGGGGAAATATTTTAGACCGCATTATAAATATTTTGAATACAGTAGCGATGATGAATACGTCATGAGCCACAAAACGTCACTAAAAGCTAACTTACAAACATCTTCTGTCATCAAAAAATCTCATGTCAAAAAGATGAGTTCAGCTACAGGGTTTTCATATCTACACGACCACAGCTACAGTGTGAAACATCGATCAAGATCACAATCATCAATTGAAAAACGTCACCTAAATAATAGCTCAACTTCATGGCTTCTCCATAATCACGTTGATAATAACGACTATGACATTTTCATCAACAAACTAAATACTGGATCAGAATCATCTACAGAAAAACATCATCAAAAGATCCCATGCCAATTCTCACCATCACGGCTTTTTAAAAAACAAAATCGACTTAATTCCACCTTGAAAAATTTCATTATAATCAAGCTTCGCAATCAAAATCAGACAGATCTGCACAAACAACTTCTCTACAAGATAATTTAGTTGTTTCACATAAATGTATTCATACTTTGAGAAGAATTCCAAAAGGCGCACGCTTATCTTCCGCAGACAAATTAACAGCAGTCATAAATACATGCTTGAACTCTAATTCTTTGCCAGCGTGCGAAGATCTGTTGCTTTTTGCATATAAGTCGTTTAACGTTATGAACCCAGAAATCAAAATTAAATTTAGTCTCTTTCAACTTATCGACGTCATCTTACAAAAATAGAAAATCAAACACTTTTGCTAGAAGAATCGAAGCAAAATTCAACGATTTCGATATAAAAGAAGCGGTCAAAATCTTAAGCTCCGACAACAGAATTGCATCTTATGACGACGAAACTTTTCAGGTTTTACGAAACAAGCGCAGATTTCCTATTCTCTTTATCAATGAATCTGATAGTTTAAAATGTATAAACTGCACATGGTTCGGCTTCAGGAATAGATGGTATGAGACCTCAGTTTTTAAAAGATATGACTTTCTCTGCAGGTGATGCAGGTAAGCGCTTACTGACAGCAATAACCCGTCTTTGTAATTTTAATATTGCGGGAAAAATCAACAATGGTCGTGCTTCCCATTTTCTATGGTGCTTCTCTCTGCGCCCTTTCCAAAAAAAGACGGTGAAATCAGACCTATTGCAATAGGATGTATCTTCCGGAATCTTACAGCAAAAGCAGCTTGTTTCAATCATAGTAATGAATTTCAAAATTACTTTTCTCATCAACTTGGCGTAAGGACTAAAAAAAGTTGTAAACGAGACAGAATGTTATCCGAAATTAAAAACAATTTCCCTCTTTTATATCCCTTGTTAAATCAATGCTATAGTCGTCCTTCCTTATTATTTTTTGGAGAAAAAACTATTTGTTCTGAAGTTGGGGTTCAGCAAGGCGACCCATTCGGTCCAATGGCCTTTAGCACAACAATCCAACCAATTGTCAACAAATTACAATCGGAATTAAAGTCTGGTATCTGGACGATGCAACCTTAGCAGACCAACCAGGAACTGCCTTAAAAGATTTTCAACAACTTTTTGACTCGGCAGCCGAAATTGGTCATAAATACTTCCAAATGTGAACTTTTTTCTGTTCCCAAAATTTAAACAAAGCTATTAAAAACCAATTTGAAATTATATGCCCAGGCATCCGCATTATAACAGCTGATAACTTTGAATTATTAGGAACTCCTATTTTTTTGTTTTAAAAGAATGGCTTTTAAAACAAAATAAACTAGAACTCCTTATTTCTCGTCTAGACCAAGTTAGTCCTCACTTCGCTTATTTTTTATTGACAAATTGTCTTTTCATCCCAAAACTTACATACTTCCTCAGAACAAGCGCCATTTGGAAACTTCCATCTTTAGTATTCGAAATAGATTCTCGTCTCAGATTCAGTCTGGTATCGCTTCTTAACATTAATTTGAACGAAATTCAGTGGCTACAAGCATCACTTCCAGTTATGAAAGAAGGTTTGGGAATTGGAAAAATTTCAGATGTGTGTCTCCCTGCTTTTCTCAGCCCATGGTTCTCTGGATCTTGTGTCTACTATTCTCCCTTCCAAGGACGACAATATTCAGATCCATGTTCCAATTTTTTGTTACTTGTGTGTTTGTTTAAATATTATTGATTTATTATAAAATATCTATTTAGTTATCAAGATTATATAATTTAAATAAAAATAAAATGCAAGGTACTATTAAATCAGTTTTAATACGATCTTTAAATCAAAATGACCCATTTCTGAATTTAAAGGTCAAATTGATCAAATGCCCCCACAGTTTTTGTTGTGTGAGGTTAAACTAAGTCAAAGTCAAATGGATACTAAAACTAAATGGCATTCTTGCAGATTAACTGTACAACATGAATCTGGAAGAGTGCGGTATGTACGTGTAAATAATTTAAAATATTAAATGCATTTGAATTTTTTTAGATGGTGTATTGGACATGAGCGTTCATGGCAAACGAAAATAAAACGCTTGGTTTTCGTACCAGTCATTTTATTAACAATTACAGCACTTTGTCTTATTATAAGACATTTTACAATTCCACGAGTTTATAATGAAGACGCGACCATAAGTAATTATTTATTATATTTAAAAATTCTAAAAATTGTACAGTTTAAATTTTTAGCTCTAAAAACATCAGAAGACTGTGAACATGACGATACTGAAAGAGAACCATTTGAAGAAATTCAAACATCTTTCCTACAGAAAGACAAAAGTTTCACTTATAATGGAAGAAATAGAAAAAGTCGAGAAATCGAAATATTTGCTTCGCTCATTCACAACGTAAGTTATGTTCAGAAAATTTACAATTTTTTAAAAACCTTTTAGATATCCGAGTTGAGTTATCAAGATATTAATGATACAGAATATTTTGACTTGCAAAGCGAAGTTATAACGTGGAGAGTACCAATTAAAAAGAATGCAAAATACCCAGATGACATAGAAATTGAACCAGACAAGAAAATCCCTTCTGATAAAGATGATTTCTTCGACATTCGAGATGAAGATTCTCTAAAACTTTGGAATTCACAATTGACACCTGAAGAAGTTCGGTGGTATCAAGGTATCTTTCAACATTAACAAAACATTATTTAATTAATTTTTTATAGCACAAAATATGTTGAAGTATATAGATTCAAACGCAAATCCTTGTGATGATTTTTATCAATATGCTTGTGGACATTGGGATAAATACCATCCAATTCCTGATGACCACGGGGGATATGACACATTTGAGATACTTAGAGAAAACTTAGATTTTTATTTACGTGAACTTTTAGAACTTGAAGACAAGGTATGAATTGATAAAGTTAAAATGTAATACATTTAAAACATTTCTAGAAAGCTTTCATTACACAAGAGCAACTCGATGAAGATTTAAGAAAAAATCCCAAAAAGCGGGTATTGTTTGATATGTATCGTATACCAACGAATGTCTCAACACCATATTTCGAAATTGTTTTAAACAACCAAACTGATACGGAAAATTTAGATCCTATAAAAAAAGCAAGATACTTGTACAAATCATGCATGAAAGAAGGTATATGTGGTAACGTTTAAAATTGTTTTAACTTTCCATTCTCAGGTTTGATTGCCGAACGCGGAACGGAACCGTTAATGAATTTATTGGCTGAATTAAAATATTGGCCAATTCTTGACAATAACTGGGATGAGAGAAACTTTGATTTTATTTGGTTACTAGCACAGTTAAGGTTGTACAATAACGATATACTTATATCCGAATGGATCGGTCCGAACATCAAAAATTCCAAAGAATATGTCATTCAAATAGATCAAACATCTCTTGGTTTACCAACAAGAGATTATTTTTTGGAAGAACACACGAAAAAATACGTTGAAGCTTATCACAAATTTTTATTGGATGTCGTAACTATACTAGGAGCACCACCGGAAATAGCACGGGAAGATTCCCATGATATTATTAATTTCGAAGTGAAATTGGCAAAGGTAATTATTAATCTTTTGCGGAAAAGACTATCTGTTTAATTTAAGATAACAGCAAATCCTGAAGATAGAAGAAACGTCTCAAACATATATTATAGATTTACATTAGGAGAACTGCAAAACACTATTCCACAAATTGATTGGATACGTTACTTCAACATCGTGACTGCGAAAACCTTACCGTTATCAACCCATATTGTATGTTATTGCATAAAATACTTAAAAGAGTTGGTAAATTTACTAAATCATACAACAACACGGTGCGAGATTTGAAATTCAATTTCTTAGCATAATTTTGAGTTTATTATAGAACAATTACGAATTATTTACTGTGGAGATTTGTAAGGCACCGTGTCAATAACTTAGATGAACGATTCCAAATCGCTAAACAAAGATTTTACCATGTGTTATTTGGTAGAGAGAAATCCCCACCAAGATGGCAATTTTGCGTAGCTCAAGTCAATTCAAATTTAGGGATGGCTTTAGGTAACTTATTTGTTGTTAACCATTTCGATGAAAAAAGTAAAAATGACGTAAGTATTTCACAACAAACATAAAACCAAACTAATCAAAAAATTGTAGACGATGTTAATGACAAAAGAACTACAAGAAGCTTTTCGTATTATTCTAGTCGATAGCGAATGGTTAGATGATTATACAAAAATTGTCGCAATTGACAAAATTAACGCGATGAGATTGCGTATTGGTTATCCGGATTTAATTTTAAACGAAGAATTACTTACAGCTCGGTATTTTGATATAAAAATTAACTCAAACTATTATTTCGAAAATTGTTTAAGCATTTTAAGGGTAAGCATTCAAGCTATTTTAAATTGATTTATAAATTTATATATTTCAGCATTTAACTCGAAGTGAACATTTGAAAATCGGACGAACTGTTAATAAAAATGTCTGGAATACCGTCCCAGCAATAGTGAATGCTTATTACAGTAGAAATAAAAATCAAATAAGTAATTATTTAAAAAATGCCAAATAAAATCTAAGCAAATAATTTTCAGTGTTTCCAGCTGGTATTTTACAACCACCTTTTTATCATCAATTTTTTCCACGCGCTTTAAATTATGGTGGTATAGGGGTAGTCATTGGACATGAAATTACTCATGGATTTGATGATAAAGGTCGACTTTTTGATGAAGAAGGCAATTTAAATAGCTGGTGGACTGATTCTGCCACAAATAAATTTCACGAAAAATCAAAATGTCTAATTAATCAATACAATTCGTTTATTGTTCCTGAAATCAATATACCTTTAGATGGGGTAACTACACAAGGTGAAAATATTGCAGATAACGGTGGAATGAAACAAGCATATAATGTAAGTGTTATTTATTATAGTAAAATATTACAATATTACTTGTTGAAACTCCATTATTTAAATTAAGAAATACTAAAATTCGAAGGTTTCAAATGTTTTATTTTCACAACAATTATTTCACCATACAATGGCTTCATCAGCTGGATGATAACAGTTATCATCCACCTGATGAAGCCATTGTATGGTGGATGATAACAGTATTTTATTTTAGGCTTACATCAATTGGTTACGTTTTAATGATGATGTTAATTTACCAGGATTAAATATAAGTAACAAACAATTATTTTTTTTAAACTTTGCTCAAGTAAGTATGTTGGATGTTAAAATTTAATTTAATTGTAAAAGGGATTTTAGGTTTGGTGTGGGAGTTCACGTCCGGAAGCAACTAGAAATCGACTAAAAACAGCAGTCCATTCTCCTGGAAGATTTCGGTAAAAATTTTATACATGTATTTAAATATAATCATATTTCTTTAGTGTTTTGGGTACTTTGAGAAATTCACACGACTTCGCGCAAGTCTTCAATTGTCCAAATAATTCACCGATGAATCCGAAAGACAAATGCAGAATATGGTGATTTTAATCAACTAGTCAATGTATCATTTTTGAAATAAATTAAATGGAAACATTTTCATAAATTTATTTTCCTATACAAAAATTATGAAAAATTTCATCTAAAACATCTGTTACTGGACTGTTATCAGGCTTTCCATCGATGATTTCAATTAATGATCTTAAAGAATAACGTAAATGATTACTTAATAAAGCATAATCAATATTTGAGGTATTTTGGGTGATATCCAAAAATCCCTTTAAGTGTTTTTGAACAATTTCCAATAAGTTTCGATGTCGGACTTTTGTTATAGTGGGATTTTCTGATGAAGGCCTTGCACATCTAAAAGGAAAACTTGTATAAATGACCAAACAATTGAATATTAAACAATTGAATATTCACTTACAATTGTTTTAAATGATCAGTTATTTCGTCAAGTAAAGCATCCATTCCTTGATTAGTGTTAACTGACAGGACGATAACGTTCTTTAAATCTTCCTTATTTAAAGTGTTTCTTACAGTGTCACTTTTATTTAAAACAAAAATGCATTGCTTGTTAATAATTTTTTCAAGTGTACATGTTTGAGGACTTATTAATTCAGATAATTCTAAATAATTTAAATAGTCGATTATAAAATGTACAATTGACTTATTATTCTTTATTTTCCAATCCAAATATTTTTGAATATCAGCAACCAGAATTAATAGCTCAGACATGTTAACTGTGTTTAAAGTTATTTTTACTCCTTCAGCTTCAATGGGATTAATCTCATTATATCTGATACCACAAGTATCATATAAAATAACAGGATATCCACGAATATCAAGGCAAGTTTCTAAAGTATCTCGAGTTGTACCAGGATAAGGTGTTACAATTGCAGCTCTTCTTCTACCTATGTACAAAAAAATTACTACGAATAATTCTTTCATAAATTAATGATCAATACATTTTTAAATAATAAACATACATAATGAATTATAAATACTACTTTTTCCAACATTTGGTTCACCAATTATAGCAACAGGTACCCCAGATCTTAGACGTTCTCCTCTTCTCCCATCTAACAAATGTTCAGAAATTTCTTGATAAGTCAAAGAAACTTTACGAGTAATCTCCTGCACTGCTTTAAAATCATCGTCATTTTCTTCAATTTCAAAATTGAACAATGCCTCCAAATTACTTAACGAATCATAAATATGACCTTTCCATTTCTTATACAATTTACTTAAAACACCCTGACTTTGCATGAAGGCCTAAAACCCTACTATTAAATAATGTCAAGTATTAATTTATGTTTAACTTGTCGCCTTTGAAGTTCTGTTTCTGCATTGATAAGATCAGCTAAACCTTCAGCTTCTACCAAATCCATTTTCTTATTATAGAATGCCCTTTTTGTAAACTCACCAGGTTTAGCCATTCGGCAGTTTTTTATGCAGGATAATGATTCTAAAATTCCTGAAACAATTGCTGGTCCTCCATGAACTTGAAATTCACAAATTGATTCACCAGTAAAGCTATTCGGTCCTAGACACGTATATTTTTTAAATACAATAATAATAAACTAACGTTGTTTACCCGGAAACCATAACACAAGACCTTTATCCAACACTTCATTTGTTAAAACATGCCTTATTGTTCTTAATGCTGCAAATCTCGGCTTTGGTAAATTATCTGAAGTCATTTTTTTTAAAACTGTTGGTGCTTCGTCACCAGAAATTCTAATTACCGCCACCCCACATTTACCATGACCTATACAAACTTTTATTTCAGTGAAATAAACAATAAACAGTAAATTACCTGAGCATAAAGCATAAATTGTTTCGAATTTTTTTGTATCATGTAGTGCCTTTTTATCTAAAACTAAAAAATTTTAAAAAGTTTAAATAAATTGTAATCATACCTTGATGAAATATTTCGAATTTTATATAATTTCTGCACATTCTAAACATTTTTACATGTAAAGAGAAAACGTAAACAAAACACACATGAAAATGTGAGGTTGTGTTCGAGATTGACATTTCCAAGGCCATTTGTTTTTAGGTTGAGTACAAATTGATCGTGTAATCGACAGATTTAGTCGTTCTTATTTGTGCGAATTTATCCAAATAAATACATAAAAATGGCAAAAATGGCATTTCAGCACCAAGCCGGCACGGCAATGGAATGTTTAAGTGTAAGTTTTGGTTCATAAATAAACTTTATGTTCAAGTTTGCAAAAGGGCGTTCAGCGTTTATTTTAATGACTCAGTTCAAATCAATATTTGTTTAGATTCCCATCACTTTACATAAAGAAGTGGATGGTGATACCTTACGTTGTGGTTTCAAAATTGGTGGAGGAATTGATCAAGATTATCATAAAAGTCCACAAGGATATACCGACAATGTATGTTTTAATTCATTATTTATTATGTTTAATATTTTGATTTAAAGGGAATATATGTGACGGAAGTACATGAATCGAGTCCTGCATCGAAAAGTGGATTACGGGTACATGATAAAATTTTACAATGCAATGGTTATGACTTCACAATGGTTACTCATAAAAAAGCTGTCAGTTACATTAAAAAACATCCTGTATTAAACCTACTTGTTGCTCGTAAAGGTGTTACATCCACATAACTTAATTATCAATTAAGTTCCAGTATTATTTACCTTTTAATTTAAAATATCACATAACTGGTTACCAATTATTCCAAGATTTTAGGTGATTTTAGATTAAGACTTTTTTATGATAAGTATTTTACATATTTTGATATAAATATTCAATAAATATATATTTAGATATATTGTTATACTAATTTTAAGTAGTGTAGGTTTTTATAAATAGTCTCCATAATTGAAGTAGCTTATTTGTATTGTAAATTACTTGATAATCATTAAAATTACAGGTTGGATTGGTAACGTGTGAATCAAGTAAAATACAATATATACATTATATACTATTTTTAAATGTAAATATTATTTTTCAAATGAATTCAATAAATAATTGAATATTTTATAACGTTACAAAAGTTATGTTGTTTATTTCATATAAATATATGTATATTTATGATTTAAGAATAGTAATTGTTTTATGTAGTAAAAATTATATTAAATATATCATAAAATAAAATTGCTTTAATTAATAACTGTTTGTACAATAAAGAAAGAATTATAAATCTTTAAACAATTCAAACAACAAAAATGCCGCTGTGGCAATCGGAACGCCCCCTGTTGGCGATTAAATTGTTCTAACCTAAAAAAATGTTATTATTGATTGTTTTTGTTCCACTTTTGTTTATTTTATTTATAATTAAAGTAATTTTTAAAAATAAATCTATATCAATAGTTAACAAACATGTTGTAATTACTGGAGGTTCGAGTGGTATTGGAAAATGTATGGCAATTTTAGCAGCAAAACAAGGTGCTCATGTTACGATTATAGCAAGAAATCGGATAAAATTGGACGAAGCACTAAAGGAAATTATCAAAGTACGTATTTCCGACGAACAAAAAATCCAGTCAATATCACTTGATGTATCGAATTACGATGATGTTGTTAAACATTTACAAAAACTTGATGAGAATCCTATATTTATGTTGGTAAATTGTGCTGGTATGGCTCTTTGTGGTAAAATAGAAGATACCGAGATAGATTCTGTTAAAAAAATGATCGATATTAACTATTATGGTACTTACTTTCCAATTAAGGCAATTATTTCAAACATGAAACAACGTAAAGACGGTGTGGTTGTCATAACTGGTTCTCAAGCGTCCCTGTTGGGAATCTTTGGGTATTCGGCATATGCAGCAAGTAAATTTGCTTTAAGAGGACTTGCAGAATCTTTAGATATGGAAGTGAGATCTTATAACATAAGTGTTACTTTGGCTTTGCCTCCTGATACCGATACACCTGGATTTGAAAATGAAAATAAATCAAAACCGAAAGAAACACATTTGATATCAGAAACTGCTGCATTATTTCAACCAGAAGAAGTAGCTGAGAAAATCATGAAAGATGTATTGGTATGTATTTTAAAAATGAATCCCAACATGTACAAAATTATTAATTTTAGGGCAAAAAGTTTTTCAGTTACATTGGGTTTGAAAGTTTCTTGTTGACGACATTATGCATTGGAATGGCACCCTTTTCATCGTATTTTGACTTATTATACCAAAGCTTATTGTTAGGTCCTTTTAGATTAATAAGCAGCTATTATATATTATCTTTTCATAATATCATTCGAAAATGTCAAGATAGTGAAATGGATTCAAAGAAATGTAATTAAAGCCAAATATTAAATTTTGTTTATGAAATGAATTATTTTGTGTTTTTTTGCGAAAGCGTTCAAATGGACGAGTTAGAATCTACATGCAGTTATGCAACCAACATTACAGTTCCGATAACTAGTCTATAGATCAGGGTATTTAATTATTATAATAATAATTAATTTACAGATGGATAGAGAATGTTTGGATTTATTCATACAGTTATGTTTTAAATCAATTTGAATGTTAAAGTACCCGCTTTTTATGTGGTGTGTTGAGTATGCGCAGTTGGTACTAGGCTCTTGCATCTTGCTCTGCAATTGTAATATGTCAGTAGCCGTTCATAAGTAAACGATTATTCGAAAAGTGTAAATACGTTTTATTTATTAATAATAATTTATTTAAGTATATGTGTAATTTAGTTGAAGTTTTTTATTATTAAAGTAAATGCAAATATGGAAAATCCAGGTATACTTCAAGTCGGATCAAGCATTAATATCAAAAGAACCGACGGTGAGTAAAAAAAAAATATATATTTGGTGTATTAATCAATCAGAAAAATAAGGTACCAGTACATTTAATTTTATTAATAATTTATTGTTGTAGTCGGCAGACACCCGGTATGGTGAATGTTTATCATTTCTGCATCGATTTTTACTACCACACTAAAATAAACGTTACTTATAAAATAACAGTATCGAGATCATTATCCTTATATTTTTATATGGTTTAACCAATCATTTATTCCAACGTAAATATAAAATATTCGATCCTCTCTAACGAACTTTTGCGTGTCAATTTTAAAAATGATTACACGTGCTACTAATAAAAAATATTACCATGTTTGATAATGATAACGTATCATAACGAAATTCGTTAAGAGTATTTGAATCATCGTTTCTTATGTCAGTTTTGACGTACCCGTAATACCATATGCACCTAAATAATTGATAATTATTGCTAATATATTGAAAACTACATACATGTGTTTTAAATGTGTGGGTATAATGATTCATATATGTCCCCTATATTTTACAATCAAGGAATTCCAGTTTATTTGTTATTCAACGACATATTTATTTTTATTTAATAAATCAATATTTTGTATATACGTCTAAAATTGCGACGAAAAAATCATAAAAATTGTCTCGTTGAAACCGCATGACGTACCTCAGATTTGAGCCGTTTGGTACCTTATAAGGATACTTATACATGGACAAGGCCAACCTACATGATTTTAACACGGGGTTTATAATTTTTTAAAGTAATTAACACTGCCAAAAATGATATAATTATAAATGAAAGGGGAGGAAGGTTCCATGAAAAATTCAGTACAAAAAGCTTCAACGGAAACGATTGAATTTGTAATCGATTTGTTACATAAAGTCCAATTAACAATAACGACGAAAATAAACATACTTTTTATTCAAAACCTGAATGATTCATTCACTATTCAAATTACAGTTACGCAACAATGAATTAAAAATATTTGTATGATTAGAGAAAAATGTACGTTTACTTTGGTACCCCTCAGGGTATAGTTTAGGTCCTAACCTATTTGTAGAAAATATCAGTGTTGTCATCAGTGATGTACACCAAACATTTAATTAATTTAGATGTTTATAGGTCGGATACATTCAGCAATGGTAGCCGGTATCAACTACGATTTACGAAGTGTAACTGTAGAATGGTTCGAACAAGGCGAAACAAAAGGAAAGGAAGTAGATATGGCGGCAATAGAATCTTTAAATGCTGAAGTAATCATTTTAAAACCCGGCGAACGGCTCATTCAAGATCAGCCCGTTTTAAATCAGACTTCGATAAATAAATTGCAACGAGTGAGTTCCATGATCTTTTTTATTGTATATTAACAATGAATTAATGGTACCAGGTACTAACTAAACTTGTATACAAGGGATATTGATTAACACCTTACAACTCCAAATAATTTAGTATCCAATTTATCGTGTTGAATTTTACATGTTCGTTTTAATTTAATGTATATAAGACTTATCTGAAATAGTGATTGGAAATATGGTAAATTTTTAGCTTTTATTAATATTCAGTTCGGATTTGACAGCTGTCAACGTCAATTTGTGTGTGCAAATTTAACATTTACTTTAAAGCCCGTTTTACACGGTACATAATTATGTATAAAATTAGTTAGTCTAATTTTCTATATAAGATGTGTAATTTATAAATCTAATTTTAATCCTACGCATTATAGTTTTCGATATTGATGTTTTGTGATTTACATTTATTTAAATGTATTAAAATAGTAACAGGATTACCAATCGATATTTCCGCATTACGTAAAACTAGAAACAGAAAATTGAAATATATACAACTTTTATGCATTGACAAAACAAATTGTGTCATTTCATCAACAAACTGTTATCAAGGATAATAGGCTATTTAAGATTTTTTCGAATTATTTTAAATTGTAAATCGTCTGAGCTTGTAAAATTTCCATTGAAGCAGACTGATAAAGCAGTATTGATCCAAGTGTGGAAGATATAAAGTTTACTTACAACATTGTCGCAAAAGTCTAAAAATCTAGTTCCTCTAAATATAATATCTTTATTGTTAATAATCTTAAGCTTCAGCTTCCAACCTATAAACGAAAAATAATTTAAAAAAATATTCTTTACGACACAAAGTTAACGATTTGTTTCGATAATCCAATAATGGACATTAGAAATTATGTAAAATAATTTAAGTTTGAAAAACAACTAGCAAAATGTAGAAAAAAAAATAATTTAATAATAAAAAGATTAAATTAGTATAATTTTAGTTTTTTTTTGTTAATCATTTTTAAAATTTATATTTTTGTAATTAATTTAATAATTTCCACATTAAAATCGATTAAGTGGGCGATTTTGCATTTGTAGCCCCACCAAGTATTTTTAAAATACTGTCGCTCTCCGTAATCAAAATTCAAAATATTTGGTACAAAATATATGTTTGGTTGGGACTTTGTGAAAATCTGCCACTGCCTGGACTCGATCAAACATTAAAATAAACGCATATGAAACAATAAACAATTTTTTTTTCCGTTAAATAAGTTTCATTTTAACAAACTTAGTTGTTTATATTCATATATGTATTTTTTAATAATTACGAAAATAACGCTATAGGAACTAGACGAGTTAAAAGGAAATATTAACTCGATTTTTCTTTACTCACGCTGCTAAGGATTCTTCTGGTTCTTCTGAAGAAGAGACAAGCGCTGCAATGGCCCAGTCGGGTCGTTACAGTCATAAACTGGATGAAAGTGACGATGACTTTAATAGTAATCAACTGTCTCCAGATACTGCGACCCTATCGGTAATTTTTGCCGTTAAGAAATGCCATTGCTACGAAACTAAGACTCCATTTAGCAATTTATCCAGGTGGCATTTTTGACATATCCGCTTAGTTTCGTGGCGTCAATGATACAACAATTTACTGATAAGAAAATTACTTTCAGAATCCAACCCGCCAAACAATTCCAACAAAAATAAACAACAAAGCTAGTAGTAATGGTATGTATTTTAAATGTATCTAACACCCACATAATCCATTTAGAATTTTGCCCAGTTGATATTTTTTCAAGAAGAATGTATTAGTTTCTAATTAGGTAAAAAAAGTAAATAAAATAAGAAATTACATAATTCTGTCTGGTAACTTGTATTCATTTCTATATATTTCCAAGAAAGAAAAAAACGTTTAAAAGTTAATATAATTGTTGCATTTAGGTTCTGTGAGAGCTAGAGGTCAAAGTAGAACGACACAATTACATGTAAATAATGGTCAAGCCGTAGCCGAAAATATTCAACCTCCTAAAGAAGTATCAACATCTAGAATAGCAAATATTCAACCATCACAACAAGTATGTTCTAAGCAAATTTTTCGTTTTAATGTAAATTACGTTCTATTAACACTACATTGTATTTTATTAATTAATACCGATTAAAATCTTGATTTATTAGAATTTGAGAAGAAGTAACGTCGTTAAAGAAGTTGAAAAATTAAAAAAGAATCGGGAAGAGAGACGGCAACGACAAGCAGAAGAGAAAGCTGAAAAAGAAGCGTTTCTTCAATTAGCTCCCGGTAATCCACATTGGGAACTTTACAACATGATACTGTGAGTATTTTATTTTAACATTCTTTAAACCAATTTGCTTGTTGAACATTTAGTTGAAAATTTATTTTTTTTTCATTTAGCGAGTGTCGCCGAGGATTGGATATAAAACCATTAATGGAAAATGACGCAATTGAGGATCATTTAATAACAGTATGTGTAAGAAAAAGGCCTGTGAATAAAAGAGAAGCGGCAAAGAAGGAAGTAGATGTCATAACCATACCTTCAAAAAATCAACTCATCGTACATGAACCCAAAAATAAAGTTGATCTTACCAAATATTTAGAAAATCAATTATTTAGATTTGATTATGCCTTCGATGAGACATGTACGAACGAACTTGTCTATAAGTAAGTTAAAAAGACTGTTAATTATCTAATAACAATATTCTTCTAGGTATACAGCACAGCCCTTAATTAAAACAATATTCGAAGGTGGTTTTGCAACATGCTTTGCGTATGGTCAAACTGGTTCAGGTAAAACGCATACCATGGGTGGAGACTTCAATGGAAAAACTCAAGATTGTCATAAGGGTATTTACGCAATGGCTGCGGGAGACGTGTTCAAATTTGCAAGTTCGGCCAAATACAGACATCTTAATTTGATCATTTCTGCCAGCTTCTTCGAAATATATTCAGGAAAAGTATTTGATCTACTCAACAACAAAGTAAAGTTACGTATACTTGAAGATGGCAAACAGCAAGTACAAGTCGTGGGATTAACAGAGAAAGTTGTTACTTCAGTTGATGATGTTCTGAAATTGATTCAAAAAGGAAACCAAGCAAGAACGTCAGGTCAAACATCAGCCAACACCAATTCGTCACGTTCACACGCTGTTTTTCAAATTTTATTACGTTCTCATATTTCAATGCAAAAAATTCATGGGAAATTTTCTCTTATTGATCTTGCCGGTAATGAAAGAGGAGCTGATACATCCTCTGCTAATAGACAAACACGTAAGATTTTTTATTTCCGACCATTTGTAATAAATAAATTTGTAAATGTGTCTTAGGTATGGAAGGAGCAGAAATAAATAAATCTCTTCTTGCATTAAAAGAATGTATTCGTGCACTCGGACGTAAGGGTGCACATCTACCATTCCGTGTAAGTAAATTAACGCAAGTCCTTAGAGATTCATTTGTTGGTCCAAATTCTCGAACTTGTATGATCGCAATGATATCACCTGGGGTATCATCATGTGAACATTCATTAAATACATTACGCTATGCTGATCGAGTTAAAGAATTAGGTGGAGGAGAACTGGTAATAAACCAAGGTGATGAAAGTTTTACCGGTGATAAACAAGGCGACGGTGATCTATTGCAGTTACGTTCATTAAATGTCAGTATTTTTTCCTTTTTAATGAAGATAATAAGTTAACATATTTTTAGGAGATTGACATGACACCAGAAATGTTGAATTTTCATCAAGTTATTTCAGAACTTCAGGCTGCTGAAGATAACATGCTTGATAATCATAAACAAACAGTTGAACAGTTAATCTCTGCTACTAATAATGCTGAAAGAATACTCAGTATGACTGACGAGGTAACCTATGATCAAGAAGGTACTTGTTTTAATATGCATCAGTTTCAATTTTAATATTTTGTATTTCTAGCATACTGCAAGTCTTGGGAAGAGTTATTGGATAATTCTATATCCTTTCTTTTACGGTCGAAAGAAATTGTTGCTGATTACAAGGGAAAATTAGCAGCAGAGGAACAACTCAGCCGAAAGACTAAACAAAAGTAAACTAACCAAAAATGAAAACAACAAACCTTCATAATTCTTGTAAAGAGTTTTATTAATTTAGATCTGTAATGTCATACAATATTGCAGTATTAAAGTTTGTGTCTGAATAAAACATCTACGGAATCGTAGGAAACTTGGATCGTTCCAGAAGTCAGCGTTTTTATAACTTTATTGATTTTATTGTATCATTAATTTTTATGTTAATTAATTAGGCTGTGGTCTTTTTTTATGTAAAAATGCTGGCAGATATCTCTGATAATTCTTAATGATTAATTTATTTGTTTAAAATTTTTGAAATTGTGTATCAAGACATGTACAAGAGGCCTTAGTTTGTAGTTTATAAAAATTACCTTTTAAAGCGATTTATTTCTCAGTGTTGTTCGTTAATATTTTATTACCGTCTTTTTATCTTTTTTATAAATGCTTTATTACTAAGTTCCTTTGTGTTCGTATTAGGTTTTTATCAAAAGTACATTGTGAGAAATCGTGGTCGATTATGAAATTAAAAATGAAATATATACACAAAATGTTTGAAAGTAGAAAAAATAACATAAATGCATAGCAAGACATGCCTATATTTTAATGTAATTTATTAACTAAAAAAAAAAAATAGTTTTAGCTTCGAAACATTTTGTTTATGTCGAATCTAAAAATTATTTAATATTTTTGTAATTGAAAGTAATTTATGTAAACTTCTGCATTATATTTCTGAAATGTTTATATAACCGGCTTGTTTATTAATTGCCAATAAAACTGCATCACAGTTAATTTATTGTTTTATTTCAACTATTCATTTCGGTACAAACTAAATATTTTACTTAATTATAATGGAAATAAATAAAATTTTTCTTGCATTTATATTTTAAATAAAAACAAAACGACAAATACAAATTTATAGACAATAAAATTTGGGTTTACTGCTTTTGTTATAATTAAGTAGAGTATTTCTTTCTTCAAAGAATAAAAAGTAATAGAGAGGATAATTTGTATAAATGCATGCGTTGTGATAAAAATAATTAGTATTTGTAATGCAAACTCTACAATGTATACATCCTTGTAAAGAATAAACTGATTAACAATATTTCGTATGAAATGTAACAGTCCCACAGCCCTGTATTTTCATAGTTATTTCCAAATATTTATGCGATATCGTAGACAGACAAAACAACCATTTGAATGCGATTTTTAATGTATGTGATGGATTATTTTTATTATTAAAATCGTCACATTTAAAGCATAAGACGATTATAAATAATACACAGAATCAGAATAATTTTTCTATTTATATATTTTTTTTAAGATATAAATGTATAATACATAATTATTTTTTAACGAATTATTTGTCACAAATAGGATTTCACATTTAAAATTTGATTTAAAATGCATTTAATATAAAACCTAATATTCGTTTATAATTTTGTTCTCAGATTTATACAACTTACATCAAAACTTAAATTTTAAAATATACATCATAAATATATAATGAATATTAAATTATATTGGTACATTTTAAGTTGCTTGTTACAATTTCGCGTTCTTTAGTTTAAACCCAAATATACAAATTCTAGGACTTTAAATATTTATATCAAACACGAATTTCATTGAACTGAAATGTTTATGTTAATTTTTCACGGTTATACAATTTTTATTACGTACTTTTTACTAAAAAAATGGCACAGAAACAACTGTGAAGATCAAACACCTCATGGAAAGCACAAGCAACACTCAGACAGAATTAACAAGGCGATCAAAATAATCAGCCTGTGAACTTATGAATGTAGAACACAAAATTTCAAACATTGGGACAGAATACTAAACTGAAAAAAAACTGGTTTCGTGAGATTTTAAAGCAAATTATAATTTATTATTGTAGAAATAAGGAAATAAAAATCAAATATTTAGAATATAAGGAAACCAGTTGTCGATCGACCAGAAAAGGAATTTGATGTTCTCAATTTTGAACTATGTGCTAATTTTTAGTCACAGTCATTCAATTTGTATAATTACAACAATTAGACTGTTAAAGTAATAAAATGAAATAATAATATTGTCATAGAGATAATTTAAACTGCTTGTTACAATTTGTTAAAAATACACAAGACATACACAAATTTTGATGTAATTTATACAAATCATACATCATAACAAATTTACAATAACACTAATTTATTTATAATTAATGATACTTATATATATATATATATATATATATAAGTAGTAGTTTTGTTCCAAACTTGGAGTTGTATGGGAGTATTTTGGCGGGTTGAGATTCATTAAAACAGTTGGTTTTTGGTCTGTTTATTTGACGAAACGTTTCGGCAACTGTAATATTTTTTTGCCTTCTTCAGTCGTCTGTGTACTTATTTCGGTAAAAATTTCTTGGCGTGCGTTGTT
>JAFFZR010027785.1:6551-18894 GCA_018397195.1 Lethrus apterus | reverse complement strand
CATATTACATGCATATGAATTGGCATTACTGCATAGCCTCTCTCCAAGGTGTCGTTTTATGTATATGGTTTAATGGTTATCTGTCATATGTTTCGTTGTTGAGATAGTTGTGTGTTGTTGGTGTTTCATTTTAGTTATTTGAACTTTCTCTAAACAAGATGCAAAGGAAGACACGGAAAGCACGAAGACAGAAAACAAAACATAGAAATCGGGTACGCCGAGAGAAGCTATGAAGTTACATGTATGCCAACTTAAAGATAAAGAAAAGCGCATCGCTTTGTAGAATTCAATTAAAACAATTATCACAACATTTTAAAGCGATATATATGCACTGATATAAACTTAAAAGTTGTATAATACTCATATAACGGCCTTGTATTTTAAATGTTCATAATAAGTACATATCAGCAGATTCAAAATTATTCTATTTAATTTGACACCTATTTATATCAACCATAAGGGTCAGTTTTAAGACGGTCAAAATGTGAACGACTCCTGTTTAAATTTCGTGCTCGTTTTTGACGTCATCGCTAATGCGGTCCATTGCAAGTCCGTATCACAGAATTTTTCTTGTTGCTGTTTTGGATATTTTACTGTTATTTCGCTTTTCATAAACTAATAACTAATTAACACAAATATTTTACCGACTAATGTGAATAATAAAATAACGTCTAGGGATTTATTTGTTAGCATATACCAATCTGTATATTTGGTTGCCTACGGTTCTCATCTTAATCATTTATGAACGCACCGTATATAAACATCAATTAGCTAGGCTTTCTTTTACATTTTCTCTTTGAAATTTCGAAATTGATAACAAGATATAGTCTATGGATACATGTGTTATAAAAAAAATAAATTGCCTTGTCTTTTATGTCATTTGCTTACGTCACGCAATTTTTCGTCTTTTCAATTTTCGATTAAAATTAAGGTAAGACTGTCAATACATTGTGTTTCAGTTACATGATACGTTTACTTTTCAGTTTTAGTTAAAAAAATGGTATTTACTTCTACTAGTAACTAATAAACACCAAACACTGAGTAATGTGAGTAATAAAATAACGTGTAGGGATTTATTTATTAGCATATACCAATCTGTATATTTGGTTGCCTACGGTTCTCATCTTAATCATTTTTGGACACCCGGTATTACATGTATGGTTAATTATTAATGTTCATACAGATTTTTCAAAAATTCATACTTTTCAATGTCAGATCTTCATTTTTGCGAATAAAGTTTGATATATTGTTTCATTCAGAGTAATAATAATTCTGAAGCTGCAAGTCAAACATAAACGCCAATTTCTTTCTTTGGGGACACATTATAGACATTTTTTCCCTTGCTTCCCTCTCACCACTCCAAAGCTCGAAGAACTTACCTGGACTGAGAGGGAGGGGTTTGGTTACGGCCACGACCGTCCTACAGATGTTAAAGCCTATTCCAGCATACGCTGCAAGGATTAGGGAAACGTGGAAAACCTAATCAGAATAATAGTCGTTTGGAAGGCCAATTTAAAGTCACAAACAATGAAAATTTATATTTGTGATACCTATAAGTTTACAATGTCCGCCACTAAAACTTGAACCCAGGACTTTGAGGTTACTAGCCTATTCACTAAGCCACTAGACCAGCCATACTCAACCTTTTTTTGTCTCGGGCCAAATACGTATGTTTCCTACGTTACGCGGGCCGCAACATAGTATGTATGTATGCACATATAAAAGCTTGGCGGGCCGCAGGTTGAGTATGGCTGCACTAGACCATCAATCCCATAATATAATCCGATTTAAAAATACTAATAATAATATGAACGAACTAAGAGAAAATGTTATATAGTGTGTTAATTCTGTATCAACGTCAGTTCGTAGTGTTTCAAAACGATGTCAATTGTGTGTTGGGAATGACGGGACGTCAATTTGAATAGTCAATGTAAGTCTGACCTTGAAAAGTATGAATTTTTGAAAAATCTCTGAAAATTAAAAATTGGCCATACATATTATATATTGTTGAAAAGGGAAAAAAATTATCTTTTTATTTAAGCCACAGCCAACTATGTGTTCCATATAAAAAATTACAACTTTATGTCACAACTCGAATTTGGAGAACTTTTTCAAAGAACTAAGAAAGCCACTGCATTCTTATCCAAAAAGAGCCTGAACAACGTGGACATTATTTTCCTTCATTTTTCCAAATAAGCAAGATATAGCCATAAAACGAAAACTGAAAAAAAAGAATTTTTGCCCATAACTCGAAAACAAAAGACGATAGCCAACTTCGGTTTTCACCATTGAATTTTTCTCCAAAAAAAGCGATCGAGGATGGTAGGGTAATTTTTTTGTATCTCTTATGGTTATCGAAATTCCCTATTAAAACATCGAAATTTGCCCACCCTGTACAGTATGTCCCAAAAATCAATCGTTCATCTAGGAATCAATTGAGATCAATTGGATTTAATTGACACATTAACGAATGTATGACGTTATACTATAAAATTTTATTTATATGTATAACGTAGATTCCAGTCAACCTTATTGCATTACATTTTCACAACTTTCAGGTTTCATAATATCCACAATTAATCTTTTGTTACTTGCAGATACCTCCAGTAGTAATCAACGATGGTTATGGAGCAAGTAGCAGCAAAGACGACTCAAAACCTCCGTATTCATATGCACAGCTTATAGTTCAAGCGATCGCAAGTGCCAGTGCCCAAGACAAACAACTGACCTTGTCCGGAATATATAGTTACATCACCAAAAATTATCCATATTATCGGACGGCGGACAAAGGCTGGCAAAATTCGATACGGCACAATCTTAGTTTGAATAGATATTTTATTAAGGTGGGAGAAACAAACGAAAATTTCGAATGTGCAATTTTTTTATTTGCAGGTACCTAGGAGTCAAGAGGAACCGGGGAAGGGTAGTTTTTGGAGAATCGATCCCCAGTCCGAATCAAAATTAATAGAGCAAGCATTTAGAAGACGGCGACAAAGGGGAGTTCCTTGTTTTAGGGCACCATTTGGATTAAGTTCAAGGTATAAGAATAGTGCTATATTGCATCCTCATGACCCAGCATAACCTAATATGTGCAAATTTCCAAAACAAAAATCTTTTTAGAAGTGCACCAGCATCCCCGAGTCATGTAAGCATGTCAGGGCTTATGACTCCTGAATGTTTATCGCGAGAAGGTTCACCGGCTCCTGAACACATGCTAGAAATTAGTCAGTCGGCACCTGGAAGTCCTGGAAATACCAACATGGCATATCCGGGTTCAGGTGGCATGATTGGCCAACAACAGATGTCTGCATTAGTAGGAAATACAAAATCAAGGCTATTGTTGGCACACCGTGGTGATGCTGAACATATGCAGAGCAGTTCTTCAAACGGACAAGAACATCGAGAAGGTTGTATTTGAAATTTAATTTTTTTTTATTGTTTTTTTGTCTATATAGAGAAATACCATTTGGTAACTTCTGGTAGTATCTTAGAAGAACGTTCATTATCACCTGCCGCTTTTTCACCGCAACCTGTAATTGTGCAAGCGACCAACTATCCTCCTTATAGGTACGTTAATTTAAAATCTGATAAATCTCACATTAAAAATTATTTTTTAGCGGTGGTAATTATAATAGCGCAGGATTAGATTTAAAAAGACATGCAGATGATCAAAGTATGGATAGTCCTGTTAGTGGCGGTGAAAATCAAGATAGTTTGCAGGAACCAGAAATTAAACGATCTCGTTCTGATCAACAATATGAGACCGAGTAATTTTGGCACAATTGTAGTACACGAACGAAATATCAAGTTGTGATCATTTAGATATCATTGATTTTTAATTTCCCAAATGTATTTATTTGTGTTTGCGTTTATTGGAAACACAGTGGGGTTTTTTAACGTACTATACTTTTTTTCTTTATTTACACTGTATGAGTTTTGTTTCATCGTGAAATTGAATTTTTATTAATTGGACATATTATCATGAATCTCGCCAATTCGAGGGAATTGTATGTAAATATGGATATTTGCTATAAAATTTACATATGTTTTTACTATATATATTATATGGATTTTTATACGAACTATCGTTGATTTTTACACTACATAATGTTTCGTCCAATTCCTTCGTACATTTAATTTATGGTGCGTGCATGTGTTTACCTTTTCGAAATATGACGAACTTCTTGGTATTTCGTTGACGGTATACGTGTCGATTATACAGATGTTTCCAAAATTAGGAGTAACTTGATTAATTGCGTGCAACAAATTTTAAGACACCTGTATAATTTGCGGATATTTTAGTTCCATTATTTTATTAATTGACGGGCTGTAGTAGCATTTTATGTTCAAACGAACCCTTGTTGTAGAATAGCTGGCATATTTATTACAACATTTGTTCGTTTAATTTTTTTTTAACAAGAGGCGTTTAGCCGAAAAATTTGTTAAATTTTTGAATTTAAAAGAAATTAATTATGTACACAGTAAAAAAATTATATAATAAAAAATTAATAAATACTATTATTGATGTGGTGATCTTTTATTTTCCTTTTTGTTTGGTTACTTTACAGTTGATGTATTTTAATCATCACAACAATAATAGCATAATGAACGTATACCATATAAGACGGAAAATTGGAATTTTTATTAAGTCATTAACTTGCTTTGCTTCAAGTAAAATTGAAATGAATATTGTTATATTGTTGACTTACATAATCACCAAATTTCACATTAAGCCTTAAAGTTACTCGTTTAAAGTGAAAAATTCAAAATTAATTGGCGTATTTTTCTGAAATAAATAAAATTTGATTTGAAATCGAGACAAATATTTTAAAATTACGTCTGTTATTTTTAGAATTTAATTTTGAACATTGGAAATATGGTAATAAAATTTTGAGTCTTTAAAATGACTATCGATTATTTCTAAAACTGCTGATCGTGGAAATATATTTAAACAAATTGTTAAGTATATTTTTGAAAGTCTACTAGCCATGTGATTACATTTTTCACTCTATTTGTCTATAGGAAAATAAAGTGCTAATGTAAAAGGAGTTAATGTTACATTAATGATGATTCATTGGTACAAACGATAGACGCTAGAAAAGAATATTATTAATCGAAATTGCTATATATATATATATATATATTGTAATATGTAAGTTACAGAAACAACTTTTCTGTAGTATAATTTTTAGATAACTGTAAATAATTTAATTTTTGTTTTATATATATATATATGATAGATTTTTAGTTACTTGCTTGGATATTTTATGAATTGTGAAAGATTTTTTAAAATATAAGCAACTCTCCTCTGTATATTTATTTGTTGATTTTTTTATTGTTAAGCGAACTTATTATTAATTGTAAGGGTTGTATTATTGTTTGTTTCATTGCAATTAAATGATTCCTTTATTAAACATCTTTTAATATCCCTTTTAAAATACAATTACAAACATGTATGTAAAAAATGTTTTATTACAAATGACAATTCGTTTTAACATTTGAAATACCCGCGCTTCTTTTCGTAAAGTTTATTAAAGTTCTATTCCTATAGACAGTTCCGAACGGTTCGTTATTTCATCGAACATTTAAAACATTCAATTTGATTTGTGACTAACTTCAAGCAACTGATTTGTTTGATGTACGGTCGGATTCATGAGAGGTGGCGTGTCAAGGCCATTTGTATGCAACAATTTTCGACACTATGAGTTTCCTTCTTGCATTCGGTTCGCATGTTGAAGAAAGAGATAAAAACTGAAACATACGTCCGCTATGAAAATTATAAGGAACAACAAAAACGTATGTCGTTATTAAATGCAAGATTGACATGTCACATGTCAACGGTATTGTGCTAACATATTTTCTAGGTTATGTCACATAGATTATCGATAAATATGAAGTATGCAATATAGTAAATGTATATAACATATGATAATAGACATGCGATTTCAGAAACTTGATTCATACAATTCAAATATGATCTTGATGCGCTTGATGATTCCTACCATATATTTGTTTATAATATAGTTACTCAACCGACACTAGTTTTGGAAATTTTGGGACAGAGGGCGGTGTGCTTCATTCATAAATTTTGAAGCGTACGAGTAATGATGTAGGGTATTAGTAAATGAATATGCTTATGTAGAGGATAAAATATATATAAAAAAGGCTAATACCCTATATCATTACTCCTACGCTTCAAAATTTATGAATGAAGCTCAACGCCCTCTGTCCCAAAATTCCCAGAATTATTGTCGGTTGAGTAACTATATATATATATAAACAAGGGTAATAGTTGATTTGTTTTTTATAATCGTACAGTTATTTTAAAAACAAATTTTAATTAATAATAAGTCAAGATCTATTTTAACTTGTTTTATATTTTATATGCTGGCTATCTTGGCGAAAGAAATGAGCGTCAAATGAACTGTCAAATTGACAGATGTCAAACGTTGTCAATTTTTCGCCGAAATTAATTCAAAATTTAACGAATTGTTGAACTAAATAAATATTTGTGTATTTAATGATGTTACCGAAAAAAACGGTATTAAAAGTTACTCCAAGCGTTCCCGTTACGTCAATCAAAAAAAAGAGCGAATCTCTCAGAGAAGCATACACGACTATCCTCAATAGGGAACTCTTGCACCTCAACGCAAAAAAAGTAAACGACATATTAGTCAACGACCTGAAGATACACGTAAAGGATTTACCCTATCGTTTAAAATGTGTGTTGGCCGAATGTTTGTGCTATTACATGAGAGTGTGGCCCGGTTGGACGAAATATGATGAACACTCTGATGCAAGAAAGGAATATTTGGATAAATTTCGCGAGTATCTGGCATTCAAAATGAACTACATCATAAAGAACGAAAAGATGTTCCATGATGATCCACCTGAAGAAGTTAAAGCTAAAGAAAACGTGGTGTCAACAGAGGTACAAACAGACATCCTCAACAAAAACTACAAACCGGAAGCCCCATACAATTTGGTTATTTCAGGACAACCCAATGTTTTAAATAATATTGTTTTCATCGAAATGGACAGTAAGTTGGACTTATGTGTTATATTACATATTACAATTATGTTTTAGATAATATTGTAATTAAGCAACACGCAGAAAAGCCTTGGAAGCCGTTGACAATTCCAGAATTCCTTAATTATTCATTTGTTTATGCCGAGGTTAAATTACCCGATATATATTTGGCACGATGTAATTTGCACGAATATCAACGTTACATAACAGAAAGTGGGGATACGGCCACTTGCCCGGAAGTTGATTACATTACATACGTGAGGAAACTATCCCACGATGCTGTAAACAAGGTGTACTCGTATAATTATATTTATGCCTACATGAATCAATTCCTCAATATAATAAGACAACATCCGGGGGTAAATTTCAATAAAGTTCGAGATTTTTTAAACATGCTTTGTTTTTAGGTTCATTCGGCGAGGTTTGCCGAATTAGAAGCAATTTTTCTAGAATTTTTGAAAGATATTAAAGCAACAAACCCACAAGGCAAAACTATGGCAACAGCTACGTCAGTCTGTTACAACATTGGTGGAAATAAATACATAAGAAATAAAAAAATGGTCATTAACTGTCAGACTAGGTAACATGTAATATTTTTATTTAATAAATAAAAATGAAATTTTACAGGAAAGACACAAATGCAATTAATTTCTGTGAAATTTTAATACCGAGGACGTTATATACATTGCATGAATTTACTGCAGAAGAAGACTGTTCCAGTGAAGAGACAACATTTAAAAGTTTGAATGAGATAGCTGCCACAATCGAAAAGGGATCATCGTCTGAAGCATACACTTTAATACAAAACACCATCAATAACTGTATCACTTATCAGTGCATTTTATGTCCCAAAGTGTACACCGGAGACCATTCATACGTCGAAATGTTGGATCATTTTAGATTTTTGCATAAAGGAGAGCAGTCAGTTTTATGTTTTAAATGTCGGAGACAGTTTGAGATACCTAAGCTTTCCGGCGATAGATGGGGCCACGAATGCGACCCTAAAGCCGATAATAAAAATAATAACTCCAGCACACCGACTACTCTTGTAGATGCAAGTTCTTCGGATTCTACGCGTGTTAATAAGGCTGTTGAAAGCGCGACAGATACAAATGTAGCATTGCTTAGCTCTACAAGTACAAGTTCTTCAGAAGCAACTCAAACGGGTCAAAATATCGATAAAGATCCTAGTGAACAGTTGGATATGCCCATCTTGATTAATTAATTAATTATGTTTTAAATTTCTTTTTAGTGTTTAAGATTAATTTTTTTTTATGAATGAATCTTTGTGAAGATAATTTATCTGGATTTGAAATTGTATTGATATTTTTATGTACACGATAGTGGAGTATTTCGTTAATTTTAATTATAAATTGTAATAAATAATTTTAATAATTTTACTATTCCTCAACAAGAGAAAATATATTCGATAAACGTCGGTTTCTTCGTTTATCCAAAGATAGATTTGTGTTTTAGTGTCTACTACGCGGACCATGACTAGGCCTGAAACAAAATTTGTAATAAGTTGTTTGTAAGATAAACTGCAACTGACGTTTACGATAAAAGATGGCGTTTTATATAAAATGGCGAGTCTTCCTTGGTATTTTATAAATTAAATTGCACGACTTGAATTTTTTTAATGCTAAAACAGTTCATTTTTAGAAAAACTGAATAACTTCATCGATTTTATGCAATAATTCGATAACAGATCGCGCCACTTCCCATGTTGTACATGTTGTTTCTAATTTAAACACTTCTATCTCGTCAATACGCCAGCCCTAAGTAATTGAAACGCGTTGTTTGATGTTTTGTGCTTTGATTCGAGCGGGATTCCACTAATGGAAAACACTCATAAATTACGTCGATTCCAACATTGTCTCAGTAAATACGCTGTGCATATCAAGTGTTTAATGTTCTTTCGAGTCTATACGTCCCGTCTCTTATATTGAAAAATCAAAGCTGTGTTTTTGTTCAACTCAGAAAATTTAAAGTAAGCAGAAATAAATAATCACCCATTAATTGTTCATGTCTTGTCCACCAGGGTCTTAATTTGGGGCCTAATTCGACAATTAATTAATTTTTAAATCAAGCTAGATTTCATGAAGCCCCTTTCAGTACGAGCCCCCCCGGAAACGAACTTTCCAGTCCAGTTTTGTACTTTTTGATAATAATTATATTAAAAATAAATTAATAATATAAATTTTTTTATACGGCCATGTAGTAAATAAATTTTTCTTACATGAATTCATCCCTTTTAAGACTGTTATTACGGCAATTTTTGCAAAAAAAAAAATCTGATGAAGAGGAAATTAAGAAATAAAAAAAATACGTTGAATAAGAAGAAACAAAGAGAAACATTTGCAGAAATTTACAAGCCCTTTATATGACGTCTCATGGCCGGACAAATACAAATTGTTGCTAAAATTTTTATAATTCTTGATTATTTCATTCGTTCCTAGTTTTTAGTTCTTTTTAATTTTAAAAACAATTAAAAAATCCTACGATGTTCAAAAATTGAAAAATTGGCATTTGGACTCTGATATGCAGACGTTAAACATATTAGAGCTTTTAACTTGGGTCTTGATAGTATTTGGCGCCAAACTAGGGCGTGAAATTTCATTTAAAAAAATATATTAAAAAATTAAAAATATTCCCCTATTACTACAGCTTTGGACAAAACCTTTGAAGACGTTAACATATTCCAGCTTTTAACGTGGATCTTGATAGTATAATTTGGCGCCCAACGTGGGGCTTGAAATTATAATTATAATATTAATATTTAAATTATTAATATAAGTTTGTGTGAATTGCATACGACCCTGTAAACATACAATTTTCTCATACGAAATCATTTTAAGAATTTTATTACGGCAATTTTTCCAAATTATAATTATAATATTAATATTTAAATTATTAATATAAGTTTGTGTGAATTGCATACGACCCTGTAAACATACAATTTTCTCATACGAAATCATTTTAAGAATTTTATTACGGCAATTTTTCCCCCAAAAAAAATTGTTAAAAGCGTATGACATCTCCGCTCGTTATTGAAAAGCGAAAATATATTGAAATGCGCGCGCGGTTATCATAAATTCCTCGCACGATTTTCGTGATATTTCTTCTCGAATCCCTTATCAATTCTCTGTCCCCTTCATCCGGCACTAAATTATTCTCGGCTTGTCTCTCACAATCTGTCGGTCCGTCTCTGTCGTCGTCGTATGTACAATGATTCTTCGATCCTTCGTCCCTTGCCAAATTGTTTGTCGTTGTGTCGTCTGTGTGCCGATGATAAATTTCGTCGGAAATTTTCGCAAAAATATCGTCTCAATATCTTTAAGGTCAGTGCGAAAGAAAATGATTTGTGCTAATAAAACAATTGCCAAGCGGCTGAATCAAAATCAAACATGTTTTTAAAATTAAACACTATAAAAAAGGGAAAGTTTATTATTTTTTAGATTCAATAATAAAATAAAATTAAAAAATAATCTCTACAATTTTATTTAAAAATAAAAATAAGAAAATGTTAAAAGCCGAGGGATAGTTTGTAAATTCCTAACGAAGCTTTTGAGGTTTTTTCTTTTAGTAGGCGTAAAAAATATTAAAAAAATATCCAAAAATCCTTCTCAATCAAAATTCTTCGTTTTACTTTTGTTTTTTTTTTTTTTATGAACATAAAACGTATCGCGACGTCTTCGTATTAAATCTACGTTACCGTTCCGTGTTAATAATAAACTCGATTCGAAGTAATATTTCTTCATTTTGACGTGAAATACGAGGCGATATTAACGAAGTTGGTAAGAAGTAATGGCCCATTATTAACATGTTCACGTCGTTGCGTTGTATAGCAGCAGGTTTCCCGGTGTTTCTCAGTTAATAACAATCAATTTCAGGGCGGCCTCTTTGTTCGGCCCTATCCTAGAGGACTGATTTAGTGGGCCCGTTACAGCCAATTTACGTAAAATATTGATTGCAAACGAGCACTCCTGATACGTTCGCGTGGCCCGAATTACCGACCGAACGAACGACCTACTCAAATAATTATTAAACTGGTCGAAACCGAATACTTCACGCTAAACTGGGTGTTATTTTATTCGATTTATACGAATCGAAGAATTATTCTGATTAAGTGGAAATCCAAAAATAAAAAGAATACTTTCGGTTGGAAAAAAATAAACAAGAAAACTTGCAAAATTTACGAGCATATGGCGCCTCCTGGACGGATATTCTACAAATACAAATTTTTGACAACATTATTTAAATTTTTTGTACGTTTGAGTTTTTAGTTCTCTTTTAAATTGAAATAAAAATCTTATGATGTTCAAAAATTGAAAAATTGACAGTCCGGCTCTGATCTGTGATCCTTATTTCATTTAAAAATATATTAAAAAACTTAAGATATTTTCCTGTTACTAGAGCTTCGGCCAAAAGCTTTGAAGACGCTTTTACAGACAGCTTTTAACGTGGGACTTGAAGGTATAATTCGGCGCCCAACGTGGGGCTTAAAATTATAATTTGACGCACAACGTGGGACCTGAAACTATAATTTGGCGTCCAACGTGGGGCTTGAAAATATAAATAACGTGGGCTTTGATCTGCGATCCTTATTTTATTAAAAAAATATGTCAAAAAAATGTAGATATTTTCCCATTACTAGAGCTAAAGATGCTAAAAAACACAGCTTTTAACGTGGGGCTTGAAAGTGTAATGTGAGGCTTGAAATTATAATTTGACACACAACGTGGGACCAGAAATTATAATTTGGCGCCCAACGTGTGGCTTGAAATTAAAAATAACGTAGGTTCTGATCTGCGAACCTTATTTTATTTAAAAAACTAACGATAATTGCCTATTTTATTACAGCTTTGGACAAAAGGTTTGAAGAGGCAAAAAATTGTTTTTATAAGTTCGAGTTTTTGTTCTCTTTTATTTTGAAAACAAATTAAAAATCCTACGATGTTCAAAAATTGAAAAATTGGTAATCCGGTTCTGATTATTTCATTTAAAAAATATATTAAAAAACTTACGTTTCCCTATTACCAGAGCTTCGGCCAAAAGCTTTGAAGACGTTAAAATTACTGCTTTTAACGTGGGATTTGAAAGTATAATTTGGGGCCCAACGTGGGGCTTGAAATTATAATTTGACACAACACGTGGGTCCTGAAACTATAATTTGGCGCCCAACGTGGGGCTTGAAAATATAAATAACGTGGGCTTTGATCTGCGATCATTATTTTATTTTCCAAAAAAAAAAAAAAAAAACTGAAGCTATTTCCCTATAACTAGGGCTTTGGAAAAAAGCTTTGAAGACAC
>JAFFZR010027784.1:0-18895 GCA_018397195.1 Lethrus apterus | reverse complement strand
TATAAATAACCGCAAATAGCATCGAAATCAATTAGTAACGTATTAAAGTAGGCGCAGGTACATACCTACCTGTGAAGTAGGGTTTTTTGACACCAATCGCAATTGTTCACTTGAATATGACAGCAAACTTGTGTTTTGTTTGATTTTCTGCTTTTTACTATTATTTCTGTGTTCCTTGGTGCACAATATCTTACCATTTAAGATGGCAACGTTTACAAATGCCGAATATGCCGATATTTTGTTCATTTACGGTTTTTGTAATGGTAGTTAAGTTAATTACTGACTTTTTATGGAATGTATCTTGTCCAAAATAAAGTTCAAACGTGTACTTGCGTCTAATTTTAATACTATACTAATAATTGATATAAAAGCTAATGGTGGTTACAGTTAAAGTTCAAAGGTGTACCTGCGCCTACTTTAATACGTTACTAATTGATTTCGAAGCTATTGGTGGTTATTTATACCTCATTCGAAAGATAATACAACAAATATGTTTTAAAAACCATTTGTACGCTTAATNTGACTTTTTATGGAATGTATCTTGTCCAAAATAAAGCTCAAACGTGTACTTGCGTCTAATTTGAATACCATACTAATTGATATAAAAGCTAATGGTGGTTACAGTTAAAGTTCAAAGGTGTACCTGCGCCTACTTTAATACGTTACTAATTGATTTCGAAGCTATTGGTGGTTATTTATACCTCATTCGAAAGATAATACAACAAATATGTTTTAAAAACCATTTGTACGTTTAATGTATTCTGAAAATTTAGAAATAAATACCGGATACATACATATTATTTCAAATTTTTCTTCACAAGTGGAAGTTTTAGCTCCTCTATTTTTATTTCTTTGAACTATTTGACATAATTTTAGATACATAATGTGTGTTAATGTATCTTTGAGCTAGGGAATCTGAAAAATTGAAATAAAGATTTATTGTTTTCTTTAATTTAAAATATGAGTAAGAGTAAGTAGTGAATTTTTTTATTTTTTCGAAAACTATCGATTTTTGTATAAGGCAAATTTAGCTAAATCTATTGTAAATGAGCTGTACTACCATGTCCTATAATATGTACGTTTAAGTACCAGGCACCCTGTATATGATTGTAATGTAATAAAAAATGGTTTTATTTCTTTAATGTTACTTTTTATTATAGATTTGTTGTTCCTTTTTCTTTTTTGTTTATTAAACACGATTATTTTAATTTTTCTTGTAGTTTAACGTAGTAAACAGTTACAAGTATATAAAACATAAACATTGTTTAAATAAGTTGTAATGTGTTACTTAATGAACTCTTCATATCTCCATATAAAATAATTTTAGAAGTATTAATAGAGCGATAGATAGATAGATATTTATATGTTTATTGATGGAATGTTTTCCTTTCTGATTAATATATACAAACGGTGGATGCTCTTCATCGGTTACAGATGGTGAAATAATTTCAACACGTGTTCCATCAGTTGCATACCTTGAAATCCCCACTTTTGATAAAAACTAAAAAATATAACAATTATCACTGTAAAATAATACACAACAGTCTTACCCTTGCTTTATGGACCTTTTTTCATTATTTGTAGTAGGGAATCGTACCCATATAAGTAATAAATACCTCGTACTTAATGTGCACATGTCATTAATGACTTGGCTAATTCATGGTTGATTTAATGATATCCATACGTTACTACCAACTGGATTTTGGTATGAACCGCTACCCACAAAATGTAACCTAGTAAGAACCTAACAGAGTGTATTGATTTTAAAAACAATTTTATAGTTTACCTTTAAATGTAGGTGAATTTTGCTTCCTTGGTTTTCACGAGGTTGAAGTGCTGTTATTAGGTTTTGTGTCGATACTTTTTCTAACCGAAACAACTATTTAAAATGTCCTTCTGGCATTTCAAAAGCATTAGCATGAATGCTCTCTCGCATTCTCGCAAATTTCGACGTAACAGTCGCATATAATTTCTAGAAAGTACACTTTTGTTAATATACACAACAAAGCTTGATTTGAATTTCTTACCTATTTTCTTCCTCCTCTAATAAAACACCAATAAAAATAGGTAAAATTTCATTATTCATATTTGTTGTTTGTGTATTCGCGATGTAACATAACCAAACATAACGCAAACAAATGTCAAACTGATCAATTACGACCATCGTAAGCTACAGGGACCTCTACCCGTCATCGTTATATTTACGATTATCGAAGCCAAATCGAAGCGAGTTAACAGACTATCGTTAGTTACGTGAACGCACAGAATTGCAATTTGTCTGTAGGATCGTAAACGCACTACGATGAGACCGTAAATGTGTTACAGACATGCACAGAATCGACCCATAAGTCTTTAAACACTGACTCCGTGAATCGTTATTGATTCGCAAATCTAATAATTATTTATTTTACATCTTAGCAGATTTCAATTAGGTTTTAGTTTATATTAGTAAAATTGAGTTTACTTAATTTTAATTTTTTATTGTTGAATTGTTGAATTTATATTTATTTAGTTATTATGGTATTATAGAAGGTTGTCAGAATTAATTTCATTTACAATCTGAATCCAACCTTTATTTCACCTTCTCAGTCAGGATTTATTGTATTCATCCATCCATCCATCCGTCCGTCCGTCCGTCCGTCCGTCCGTCCGTCCGTCCGTCCGTCCGTCCGTCCGTCCGTCCGTCCGTCCGTCCATCCATCCATCCATCCATCCATCCATCCATCCATCCATCCATCCATCCATCCATCCATCCATCCATCCATCCATCCATCCATCCATCCATTCATTCATTCATTCATTCATTCATTCATTCATTTATTCATTTATTTATTTATTCATTTAGTCAATTCATCAAAATGAAACGTCATTTCGGTGACATCATCTTCCTGCTAACAAACGCTATAAGATGCCAGTGATACTTTTTAAACAATAAAGAACTGGGGTGTGATAATACATCATATGTGCAAAACTTAATAGGTTTCAAGTGCATATTCTATCAACTAGAGAGTTACAAATTACACTCAAATAATGTTGCATACGACATCTTAAAAAGATAAACCGCACAATAAACAACAAGGCAATAAACAACTGTTTAACTGATATGTAAAAAAGACTTTTAAGATAAATATAATTTCATCCATAATAATATAATAACATTAACAATCGTGAGAATAAAGATTATAAAATCTCTGCTGGAGTTTATTTCCCGCACCTTCTTCTATATCGACATCTGTCTCTCTCTATCAACGGATTCAAAACCTTTATAAATAATAAAATTTAAAAAAAAACTATTAAGGCTGACTTGAACGTTTAAACAATTGCTAAAATGGTTTATTTTTTCTGCTCCTATTTATTAATTAGCTAAGAAAGTTAGAATTGTTTATTACTGTGAAAACCAACCTCCCAGTTGTCCTTCGCCTGTCATAAGTCAGTGGAAACCTTCTCGTATGACGTCGCACCTGCGACGACCTTGCTGATGATCTTCGCCGCTGCCTCGCAATAATCTCTGAATGTCGTCTAGATCCCTCCGACGATATGACACTTCCGACGGACGCATACGATGCCCGTGAGTCGCTAGAATCGACATCGTGTTCTGGTATTGCTTCCGAGTCCCTACGTGACATGTCCGATGACCATAGACTAGTAACACTTGCCCGAGAATCAATAGATCGCTGACCTATAATCTCGTATCGGCGTGATGAAGTAGAAAATGATGATATGCTCGTCACTGATGGTCGACTTTCACTGCCGTACTCAATAGATGAATCACGCGATATGCCTAATAAAAGAGATACATGACGAAACTTTGTAACAGAAAAAAGATGTTTAAATGCCTCGATGTCGACATACAAGAACTTCAATCTACTAACTTGGTAAATAAACGATTAGTTAAAACTCGATTGTATTGACTATTAAACCATAAGAGCTCTGAAATATTAATTTCACTAGTTAATTGGACCGAATTGCATTATTTTTCTATAAAAAATATGTCTTCGGTCTTATAAAAAATCGTCGTGACTCTACTTTTTATTTTAAATGAAATACTACCACTATCCTGTTCCTCTATAACAAAGCCATAGTCTGCTAAAGTCTAGTAAATTCCAGATATAAACAAGATCCCCCATATCAATATTGGCTTGTTCGTTTGTATTACGCTTCCATGGTGTAGTTTGGAGTAAGAAGTTGTTCTTGTGGTGTAAGTTAGTAGATCTATTTAATTCTGGAATAGTTTGTAATAAAACAAACGAACAAGCTTAAGTCCGAAGAAATAAAGGTTTTTTGTCGTCTACTAAATTCATCAAAATTGATTTCTTTCTCATGCAGGTACGTATATTAACTGAAATTTGTTGTAACGAATATCTCGACACCGCACTGTTGAACATTAACTTTAGTTTATACGTAAAGTTGTTAACTGAATTTTAAAGGACGAAATAATAAAATTCATAATCTTGTTCTAACTGTTACCAAACAGAAGCTTTATATGTCCCACTTTATACTTTATATTCTGAAGATAGACACTACGGACGTTTAAAAATTTGAATCTGCACTGGAAGTGACTTAGGAACAGGTATACAGGAGGTGAATCTGAAAAGTTCAACTAACTCTTAAATGTATACAATGAAAGCATAAAGAGGAAAATAAAGATTAATTTATCCAATAAAAAAGCATAATCTTCACCTTCATCAACCACCTATTTTAATTAGGTAGTCGTTATTTTGGTGCATATTGTGGCTGTCAAAGTGAATGTATAAAAATTATTGCTCTTTACAATTTTGAGAAAAAATATTTAACATAAGTGATCTAATAGTTTAATCAGTAGACTATATAGTAATCTCACGGCCAACTGTTAAAATCTTTTCTGGGACATGTACAGCACAGATAAATATTTGTTGCAATATTTTTGGCCGTCCGATTGTCTATTCTGATTGGTTTTCCACGTTTCTCTAATCCTTGCAGCGAATGTTGCAATACTATATAACATGTGTAAAACGGTAGAGACAAAAACACTCTCATCCTTGACAAGTTCTTATGACTTAGGGCATAATGAGAGAAGAAGACAACAAAATTTTTAGATCAATCGAAAATAAATTTAAAATGTTGCCACTAAATAAGATAGTATAGAATATCTTATTTTACAAGGCAGTATTTGTTTTATTATTGTTTCTTAATATCAGGGCTATAAAAGTTTGAATTCGACGTTAGTTGTCAACGTTTCGTTCACTGCTGCAGGTGACATCATTAGCACAAAATAATATTTATATCTTCAAAAGTTCATAACGAACTCGTGCAAAATTGTTGAGAACAAAACAGAACAGTTCTGCTTGAGCTGTCAATTTGCCGTGTCGTCCATTTCAATGTGAAATTTAAGAAATAATTATTGTGTCGCCTTCATGATCTCACTTGCAACAGTGACATGCTTTCAACAAGCGTATTGAATTCATCTTGTGTGATAGACTGCCATAATTCCCGTAACACTTTTGATAGCTCTCGTAGTGTTTGTGGGGTTGGGTTTGAACATAGGCATCGAATTTCTTTTGCAGTGTAGCCGAAGCATGCTCGATGGGATTGAGGTATAGTGACCTCGGTGGTAAGGGCAAATGTGGAACATGGGCAGTTTCAATCATTCTCAGTACTGATGTCGCAGAAAGCGATAAGAGTTTATATAAAAAATCTTTACGTTTAAAAACAAATAACAAATATCGGAAGATACTGATATCGCTAACTTTTGTGGAGTAGTTTATTTACCTTTTACTCGTCAGCAAGCATCCAGTAAAAAAGCGTCAAACACAAACATATATAAATATATAAAATATATAAAAATGTGTTTCGTTAACTTTTTCAAGTAATATCTCAAACTATTAAAAAACATACATTACTATAAATTTGTTCCATCAATTAGTTAAAACGTTTTTAAATCATTAAAAATTCTATTTGATCAACCAAACTTTACAATCCATAAGCCCTATTGCATCCCACATTACGTCTACTATATACTCGAGCTATTGCTCTAGGGCTAAAAAAACGTGGAAAAAACCTAGCCTTATTTTGACAGTCATTAAGTTTAATATCAAAACAATTCAGGCTATTAAAAAAAAATAATTATTATAACAAATAATCACTTCTACGTACTAGTTGTAATACATTTCAGATAACCTCTGTATAATTTAGAAGTAGTACCATCGATTCATTGTTAATAAGATATGAATTAAGATAAGAAGAACGACATCTTATCTTAATTCATGGAATAAAAGTATGAATATAATAATGATATTGTAATATAAATTACAACATAATTATCATTCATATAAAAATTTCTGATTGTTATTAAATAATTAATTCGAATTTCGATTATACATTTGTTATAAAATCTATTAGACTATGTGTAAATACTTATCAAAATTACTTTGCAAAAATGCCATTGCTTTTAATAAACATTCGGTTCTAAGTTCGGCATAATTCATTCAACATATATTTTTTTGTGACATTCTTCCACATAAAACAAGTTGTTTTTCCAGATTTACGTTTGAGCCAAAGGCAGTTATTACCTGTTAAAATAGATTTTTAAGTATCACTTGGTATATAGTTAAAATGTATAGGGCAATAATAATAATTATACTTTCATATATTTTTAATATGCAATCATGAATAATCGAAACATCTTTTATGTGTTTGATATGTCGACAATCGAGACATGAAGTTATACATTAACCATTATTACCTGAGAATCGAGATCCACTAAAAGAAGGTCGACTCTCACTCGAAATCCTTGTGAAGGATGAGAGTTCACTTGGATGTTCAAGATCAGGCGAGGGGCTCGACTCTATTGGAATTTCGGCCAGTTCGGGTGAGGGTGATAGCGGTTCAGGAGGCGAAGGAGGTACTTCGGATGATGGTGAAGGTTGATTCGATGGGTAAGGGATATGTTTCAAAGCACGGATCAGGGACCATAGCCAAAACAATAGAGTCAGCATTATTTGACATAGGATATTCGTATTATGTTACCTCCATTCTTTCAAAGCAGATTCGAGACAGCGCCAACCTAGTAAAATTAGACGTTGAATCAATTCTCGACTACGAGATGAATTCAATTGTAACCAAAGTTTCGATACTTATGTATCAGCGGTCCAAAAAAGACAATGTATATATTTGTTTTTGTATGAATTTTAAAAGGTAATACTTCTACTGAGTATATGTGTTATATTTCTTGTTGAGCTTAGTTATGGATGAGATGGAGAAGATCATTAAACGTTATAATATCCAGCAATTATACTAGAGCTATATGAAGAGAAAATTAAAGATGTATTAGAATCCTGGTATACATTTTGATTTAACCCTCCAAATCCCAAGTGGAATATTTTTGCTGAGGCTTCCGTGTCCATTGATCAATGTTGTTTCTTGATATATGCGCTGAAACCGTGTTGGATGCCGATGCAAGTTTCAAGTAAAATTCATTATGCACTTTTAAAACTGTAATTATTGTATTGCCCTGACAATTTCACTTGCAACAGTATACATAACGTCTGCAACTAATTGATGGGTTTCCAGTCCGGATACCAAAAAATAACAAATTATTTTACTATTACTTAAAAGTGAAATTTAAAATATTTCTCAAAAATATAATAAATTTATTATATTTTTGAGAAATATTTTAAATTTCACTTTTAAGTAATAGTAAAATAATTTGTTATTTTTTGGTATCCGGACTGGAAACCCGAGTATCTTGTACAACGTATTCAACTTTCTGAATTGTTACTTCTATTGGACGTGTGAATAACTTACTACTACTAAGAATCAAAGGCTAAGCGTGGTTAGCTTCGAATTATTTTATTTAAACAAAATTTAAGAAAACCTGTAAAGTCAATTTATGAATTATCCCGCAAATGGATTATACGATAATACTTAAATCTTCTAAGTGTTTGCTTTTCTTTCGTTAGCTACTGTGTCAGTATAGGTGTAACAAAACTTTGGTTCAATTGAGGATCCATTATTAACAATTCCATGAAAAACCCTTACTCTGGTGAACTTTACACGACTCAGATGTAGAAAAGCTATAGTCGCAGCGGAAACTAGACGCATAGGTTCAGTATGTTATTGGAACAAGCAAGCAACAGTGCCTTGATTATTGATCGCAGTGGTCCGCATCGGGACCCCGGTTTCCAGTGTCGCGATCAGCTGTCTCGTGCTCTCGCGATTTATAGCCACGAAAAACCCTATCACGCACCATCGACGACCACCGCTCACCTTCTCTTGCCGATAAATCACGATTTCACTCGACAAACAACTGAACGCCATCTATATTGCGTATTCATAAGTCACCAAACAAATCTATAACTAACGGCACTTAAAGCATTAATTGGTCAATTTTAAACATTTAGGTGGAATTGAAATCTTTAAATTTTGCTCTTTTTTGCATGGTACGTATAACAGAATGATAATTTCAAACTTGCATATTATTTCGAAATTGATTGGTATGCATTATAGATGAACGCATAATTTTCGTTGTTACAGCGGGAATCCGATTAAATGTCACATAATGCGATATCAATTGAAACAACTATGAAGCGCGCGCATCCCGCACCACCAAAATGTAAACAAACTGAAAATCAGCACTGTACGAAATTACCACTACTCACAAAGTTATCCGTAACGACACGTGTTTAAGAAAAATTACATGCGTGAAAAATGTTCAGCTGAGCCGCCTACGTTTGGAAGAAAAGCGTGCGACATTGTGGGCGGCCATGACAACGTGATAGTGCGCAAGACCGAGCTATTGCGGAGTGAAGGGGAATTTAATACGAGGAAACTGACAATTCCACGAAAACTCGGGGTTGCCATCTTTCGGCAGGGGAATGAAATTACCCGATAAATTTAATCTTTAATTACGATTAATTACTTAGCTTGTTGTTAAATTAAACTGCAACTGACAATGGTTCCAACAGACTATAGCAACATTAGTGCCAATATATTTTGGGAACAATAATAGACTGTTTCGAAGATGTATAATTTCAATTATGTATTTTATAAAATGAATAAAATAATTACTGATATTTGCGGGCATTAACAACATAACACAACAGGCAACCAAACTGTGTATTTTGTACGGACGGTGTTGACAAATCATTTTATTATTGCACATTACTTACAGCACTGGAGAAAATTAAAAAAAAAAGTAAATAAATGAAACTGCGAATACTTATAAGATTTTTTCCGGTTTGGAATAATGTATTTAATTTGAAAAAGAAATATTTTTCAAACCGCTTATCAAATATTTTAATAGGAGTGTGAAGCCATTATATATTTATTATATTGTATATCAACTGGATAATATATTGAAACATTTTTTCGGAAACTTATAATTTCTCTTCTTATTAAAGTTGCATTCAAATTACAACCAGCGCCTGCTCTCGTATTTATAATTAATTTGCAGTATAAAAAAAGTAATTAACAAATAATTTACGGCATCGTTTGGTGAAAATTACTAGAGACGCGACTTTTGCCATCAAGCTCAGCAGCTCGCATTTCCTACGGCGATCGATACAAAATTAAAAATGTTCACCACACGGAGGAAACCGGTTCCAGACAGGAAGGGAATCCACAAGATCTTTGCGTGCACTTCCATAGGCCGTAACGCCACTTGCTTATTCATCCGCACTGTAGTACTTTCGCTATATTGCGATAGGTCAGGCGCGTAAACGTACGTCGACGCTAAACCGACGCCACGCTATGGCCTCTGACGTAAACGCCGCCTTCGTTGACGTCACGCCGGTGTATAACGTTTGCGAAGAAAGGGGGGTATTTCTAATAGCTGCGGCAAATCATCGCAGTCGCCGACGTCAGAGCAAAGACGTAAATGAAACTTAACAAATGAACCAGTGCGTAAATGCTTTATCACTTTAAGAAATTAAAAATTTCTTATAATTGTTACAATTACTATCACAATGACTAAAAATTCTACTAAAACGAAACGAACATTTTCTGAATAGGAAACACATTTTTATATTTATTATATTTTGTGTGTTGTAATAAATATATTTTATTGCACAACTCGAGTTTCAATTTGGTAATAAATATATTCTATTGCACAACTTGAGTTTTAATTTGGTTGCACGCTCAAGAAAGAAAAAAAAATAAAGAAAATAAGTATTCTATCAACCAAGAATTTGACACTGAATATTATTAAAACTTTCGCAAACAAAAGGGCTTCTTTCCTAAATATTATCTTTCTTTTCTTATATTTTGGAAAATTTCATGATTATTATAGTGAAGGTAATCAATATTTTCTAGATTAGTTGTTTTCTACTTTACTATTATTAATATATTTATTGCTTGATAAAGATTACGAAACACATTTTTATATTTATTATATTTTGTGTGTTGTAATAAATATATTTTATTGCACAACTCGCGTTTCAATTTGGTTGCACGCAAGAAAAAAAAAAAGATAAGTTAAATATTTTATACAATGTTACCAACATGTACACATCTCTTCTATCTAAGCGAGGCAAATCAAATTGCCATCTTATCCGATCGTACGATTCAAATGGTGGATTCCTTCCAAATTTTTTGAAATAGATTTAAAAAATTTATTTTGCACCTTTTCTATAGACTTTATTTCGCACTGTTTAGAGGGACTCCAAATATTGGATGCAAATTCTAGCTTTGATCTCACAAACGCTTTATACAGAGTAGAAATGGCGTTGATATTTTTGAATTCACTGGTATTCCTCTAAATAAACTCTAGCCTCTTATAAGCCTCATTCGTTATAGACTGTATATGTTTGCCAAAAGTTAATTGTGATTCGAATATAACACCCAAATCCTTGATGGTATCTTCACGAACCAATAATTCCAATTCCATTTTATAATCATAAAAGACTGGCCGTTTGCAATGCGTATACGATATAACACAACATTTATTTATATTAAAATACAAGTTATTCGTGTTACCCTATTCAACAATATTATCAATGTAAAGTTGCAATAATTTTGCGTTATCACTTTTCCTTATTGTCGTATAAAGTTTGAAATCATCAGCATACATTAGACATTTTGGATTTTTAATCACAGTAGATAAGTCGTTTATGAAAAGTAAAAAGAGCAAGGAACCCAAGTTACTACCTTGAGGAATACCAGAAGTTGCCACGTATGGACCGGATAAAGCATCTCCGAAGCAGACATGTTGATTTCTATTTTGCAGGTACGATGACAATAACCTAAGTAGGGATACCGAGAATCCAAAGGAGGAAAATTTAGATAATAAAATATTATGGTCCACTTTGTCGAAAGCTTTAGAGAAATCAGTATATACCACATCGACTTTGAGCCCTCCGGTGACAGCCTCTGAGATATCATGCATGAACACTGTAAGATTTGTACTGATTGACCTATTCTTGACGAAACCGTGTCAACTTCCATTAATTTTATTTTTAACAAACTCATAAATTTTATTATACAATATTTGCTCAAAAATCTTCGCGATGTTTGATAAAATCGAAATTGGACGATAATTTCGAAAAAGGCGTTTATCTTTATCCTTATAAATAGGTACAATTTTTGCTTCTTTGAATTGGGTAGGAAAAGTACTAGTTGAAATAGACTTATTAAATATTATTAACAAGGGGCAAACAAGGTATTCCGAACATGCTTTGTATATGTAAGAGGGTACGTTATCTGGGCCAGCAGATTTCTTAGATTTTAATCGTGTAACTGCAAGTAATACGTCCTCACAAGAAATTGCATCTATATCAAAATGATCATGACACTCTAAGTTTTCAAACGTGCAATAATCACTCTCTACATTATCATAAACACTACTAAAATACCTAGCGAATCCTACTGCAGCCCCTGAATTTGATGATATTACAATTACATTCTCTATAAAAGTATTCTGTGACTAAAGCTTTTCTCCTATCTTTGACAATATGATAATCGTAATAACTTAGTAGTAAATAATAATAATATGTACGATAATAATAGAACTAACAATAATAACAAATAACACGCAAGTCAACAGTTAAAATAAAGAAAAATAAACTGTTTAAAGATCGTACGTAAGGAACTCTTCCAAAGAATAAAATGCAACTTTAAGTAGGATATGTTTTAGCAGCTTACGAAAGACACGAATGCTTGATGCCTGACGAAGATTAATCGGTAGTTTATTAAAATATATTATACCCATATAGAAAGTTGAATTCCTACAAAGCGTGCAGGTCTCCATTTCTCTTGTGCTATAACTATGCTATAGTCCTCTTATCGGTATTTTATTGCGGTGTTTGAATGTTATCGTAAGTATCTCAAGGAGGAATAGAGAACAGACCGTTAAAATTTTGTTATGTATAAAGAGAGGTTTACAGAGAGTTCTTACCTGCCACTACATGCAAGAGCCGTAATGCTCTTTTCGAGATTTTAATAAAATGATAAAAATTTCCATAGAAAGTAAAACCCCAAAAGTCTATACAATAACGCATGCGTGCCTCAAACGAAGAAAAATGTACCGATCTAACACTATGTTTGTTTAAATATGAGGAGATAGTACGCATGGCATAACACACATGATAATTTGGACATAAAACGTTGCACGTGCTCGGATCAACCAAGTCCATCGTGAACAGAGAGCCCGAAAAATTGAACATGTTTAATTCTATCCAATGATACCCGTCAATCAAGATATTAAGGTTTAGCAAACTACGTCTATAAATAATTAATTTTGTTTTCCCCAAATTTAGACTAATCTTATTTGTATCGAACCACGATTTTACTATTGTCATTTCTTAGTTAATGACTCTCTGTAGATCTTCCGTGTTACTCCTGTGCCACGTTAACGAAATGTCATCAGCAAAGAGAGTAGATTTGCATGTTAAATTTAAATGTTAAATCATTAATAAATAGGAAAAATAATATCGGGCCCAAAACAGAGCCTTGCGGGACAATTAACCAGATTAATATCCGAACGTACTACATGTCCATCAGAACTAGAGATCTGGACTAACTACCTACGTCCAGTAAGATAAGATTGAAATCAATTATTTGCTGTGCCCTGAAAGCCATACAATTTATTTAGCAGGTCGCAAAAAATAGTAGCCACTATGTCCCTTTTATTAATACTGTTGTAAACTTCAATTAGATAGTTATATTTGGCATCGGCAGCGTTTGTATTAGATCTAAAACCATTGTTCAGCTTTCTAAATGTTGGAAACCCCCAAAATCAAACGGATGACAGAGGGGTGGTTATAACAAGGCCGCAGCACGTCGATGAAACCAGAGAGTGCCGTAAGACGAACCGCTAGTACAGTAAAAATGTAACAATGATGTAAATGCACACAATAAACACAACAAGTTTCATCGTCGACTAATTAATATAAGTTAGATAATTTCTCCATTCCTAACATTTCCTATTTTTATTTAAAATTGTGTACTCTTCAATTGTTGCGTGTGCATTAATCACCCTATAAATAATGGCTGAATAATTAGCTGTATTAATAAAAAAGCGCAAAGTCCTTAAGGGCAATTTAACACATTTCACAACGTTTATAAATACGCTTGCAAATCCTGACAACATACAAGAATATCAAAGTTAGACAGCATTTTAAACGAATTCACCGAGTTGCAAACTAATATAGAATTAATTGAAGATTTGGAAACTGACGAAATTGCTAATTTCGAAAATGCCTTGTTTTCTATAACAGCAAAGGCTCAAACTCTCATAGATCAAGCTATAAATCTAAACTTACCCGGTACGTCTCGTCAATCATTTAATACGTCAGGAATCGCAGTTGAAAATAATCTAGAACGTGCAATTAAAATACCAACCATAAATTTACCGGCCTTTAACGACGATTACACGCAATGGGTAACATTTTTCGATACATTTAGGTCTTTAATTGAGGATAACAATTCACTAAACGCAAAAATTTCAATATTTGAAATCATCATTGACTGGTGATGCATTGCTATTAATCGATGCCTTAACAAAAGCGACTGAACCATCTTTTGGCCGTTGCTTTTGATAAATTGTCTTGCCTATAAAGAGCAAAAATATCTTCACGGGCCTGCGCAGCATTTGTGCCTTTATCGAAATCAAATTGTAAAATGTAGCGCACTAGCTTCAAATATCAGCTCTCAAATGACGTCGGCCAGCCCAGCTGCGACTCATATACCTCGAGATTTAGGACACTAATACTATCTCGTGAGCAAAAGGCTCAATACTTTTTAGACTACATATTATTGACTGCCTAAAATCCAACCATCATCGAACAAATAAATGTTTTGCTGGCTCATGTAGAACTTGCAACAAAAAACATAATTCTTTATTGCAGTAGAAATCAGTGAAAATACTAATGAAGTGACGGCTGTTACATCCGCATCAACTTCAGTATACTGAATTAATACAAACATCCTTTTATCTACAGCAATTATCGATATAATTGATGATAAAGGGAAAGGCAAGATATTAAATGTGCCCATAAAAAATATTAATCTACCATTATCCGGCATTCACCAAAGTACCACTGTTATCAACAAGTTTGCTAATATCAAAATCAAATATAAGTTCAATAACTATAGAGCTAACATTGGGTGTCTTATAATTCCTACAATCACCCAAAATTTACCGTTGTCACCAATAAATATAGAAAAATTAAATATTTTTAAGGGAATCAAGCTCGTCGATCTTAGTTTTAATAAACCCAGTAAAATAGGTAGATATGCTATTATTTTTTGAACTTCTTTTTGTAGGACAAATTCGTTTACAGCCACATGGAGCAATTCTCCAAAAAAACCCACTTGGGGTGGATATTAGCCGGCCCAATAAATATGCATTTCGTAGAAAGTACAATACCCTCTTGTAATATTTCACGTTGTACCCTTGAACAACAAATTGCCAGATTTTGGGAATTAGACGAATACGGCTGTAAAACTATCCCTAGAAGTCCCTAGAAGAACACGAATGCGAAAAACAGTTTTATGACACACACAGTACAATTCCCTTTAAAATGAACTCCCCGCAGCTAGGCTCCAGTCTAGATGGTGCCATAAGGCGTTTTATGCATTTAGAAAACAAACTGCAAAGAAATGCCGAACTGCGCGAGCAATATTCAAAGTTTATCAACGAATATCTATCATAAGGGAATATGATACCTGTTAACGAAAATACAGGGTCTTCCTTAAATAAGTACAGATATATTAACAGGTGATAGCTGACCTTAACCCAAGCCCAAATCCGCAAAAACGGTGGTCCTATCTTCGTTTTAAATTTTCGAAAAATGTCATTTTTTAATGTGGGCATTCGGTTCTAAGTACGGTCCTGTGTCTATTTCAATATGAGTCGCGTTGAAAATCAACTGTTTTTGGCGGGAATAACATAAAATGTTGCAAAACAACCTTTATTGATGATAATTCGGCGTTACTGTTGTCATATTTTACTCAAAATATAGGACCGTCAAGTTCGAGTAGTTTTCGACGGCTCTTTCAAATCTAATAATGATATGAGCTTGAATGACAATTTGGCCTCAATTACATGCTGATTTATTTGCGATAATTATCAATTTCATTGCACGCAATTGTATTGTAAGCGGACATAAAAAAATGTACACAGAGATTATCAAAGAATTGTGTGGCGCGAAAATTCGAATGATCCGATAAAAATATATCAATTAGCAACAGTCACTTAGGGCACTTAAATTTTTACATCAATTAGCGATTGAAACTATCCGTTGGCATAAACAGTGACATTAAATGATTTTTATATAGATGATGTTTTAACTGGTGCCGATTCCGCAGCTCAATTAATTCAACTAAGAGAAAAATTATACGAAACATTATTAAAGGGCAGATTTGAATTACAAAAATGGGCATCTAATAACGTAGACGTGTTACCCAAAAATCACAATAAAACCGCGTGCATCAGCTTAGATAAGCAAGATCAAAATAAAACATTAGGGCTACTCTGGAACTCGCATACTGATAAGTTACATTATTCAATCAATAAAATCTCACAAAATTCGAAGGTTACAAAGCGTTATATAATGTCTACAATTGCAAAAATATTTGATACCCTTTGATTAATAGGACCTATTATCGTAAAGGTCAAAATTCTTATCCAAAAACTGTGGTCCTTAAAGTTATCATGGGATGAATCAGTAACAACAAACGTATTCACCATTTGGAATAATATAATAAATGTTAAAACACATCTAAAAGGGCAATAGAGAATGCACACGCAACAAATTAAGAGATGTACACTATTTTAACAGGCGTCGAAGCAATTTTAAATTCTCTACCACTAACGCCATTATGCAATGACGCAAATGATTTTCCAGTCCTCACTCCCGGTCATTTCCTTATCGGATGACCCTTAAATGAAATCCCTAATCCAAACTTAACCGATATCAACGTCCACACACTAACTCGTTGGCAACGCATTGAAAGGTTGAAGCAACATTTTTGGAAAAGGTGATCAAAAGAATATTTATCTCATCTTAAACAACGATCAAAATGGCACAACGCAAGTAAGGTTATACCCACGGTCTGAGACCTAATTATGATGAAAGAAGATAATCTTCCACCACTCCAATGGGCTATAGGCAGAATCGTCGATGTCCATCCAGGCCAAGATGGAAAAATTCGTGTAGTGACAACAAAATATTCATAAAATATATATATTCATAAAATATTCATATTCAGTCGTTGTTCAAAGCGAACGTGTTTTTGTTGAGCTCTCGAATCTTGTGCATTTTGGGTGCGAAAAGTGATACGATTTCCCTGTGTTTAGCATCAGAAGGAAGAGAAATTTTTCGCCGTTCTTTTGGTGTTTGGACGGTAAGAATCGGTCCTTAATTAATAGTGTTACATCGAAAAGACGATTTGATTAACGTTTTTATCATTCTGTGTGTGCGTGTTTGTCTGAACGAAGATTGTTTATAGTATAGGCCAAGTAGTATTGACTATATAAACATAACGTGCACGTGCTCGGTAAATGAATTTCTTTGCCGACGATGGCTATCTGTGATCTATGTGAATTGCCGATAAACGTTCGTAAGCCGAATACTTTTTGTAGTGTCTGTAAAAGACAATTTCATACATCTTGCATTAGTGACTCTTTGGAATTCTCCAACATTTTAAAATCTTTTGAAAGTATTACTTGGAAGTGCCGTGAATGCACTGTGAAATGTATTCCCATTCGCGAAGATCGATTGCGCGAGTTGACTGAATCTTTAATTAAAAAGTCACTGTCGTCACTCAGCGATGCTTTTATATCATTCAATTAATTCTTAAATCTTGCGGAAGCGAAATTATCAACTGTGATTAGTACATCCAATGTCATTCAGGCACAACCGACGTATTCCGATATGCTTCGTAATAAAACAAAACCGGCAATAATTATTAAACCTAAGAACAAAGTCAACTTAATTCACAAACTAAAGCATGTTACGAATTATCAATCCAATTCAATCTGACATTAAAATCTCGAACGTTAAAAATATTAAAACTGGAGGAATACTAATTGGTTGTCGAAGCAAGAGGAAACTGCGAAATTAAAGAAGCTGGCGAAGAATAATTTGACTCAGGCATACGAAGTTAAGGAACTGCGTGGTCTTGATCCGAGGATAAGGGTTGTTGGTATAACTGAGTCTTTCCAAGAGCATGAGCTTATTGAGTACATGGTCATGATGAACAATTCTTTGTTTCATAATAACTTTGAATGCAAATTAATTAAGTTCTTGCCAACGAAGAAGAACAAGGATATATTCCAGGCGATTCTCCAATTGGCCAAAGCTACATATGAAACAGTTATGAAAGCAGGTAACCTATTGGTTGGCTATGATAGTTGTTCAGTATATGACGCAATCGAGATGTATCATTGTTATAACTTTAATGACTATAACCACTCGGCCCGAAATTGTACTAAACCCTGTTCTTGTCCTAAGTGTGGTGAGAGTCATTAAAGACTGTAAATCGGAAGTTTCTTATTGTTCTAATTGTGCTGGGTCAAAGATAAGCAGAATATCGACATTAAACTTAATCATGCTGTGTGGGGCATTAAAGATTGTTCTGTATACATTCAAGCAATGAAATCCGATCTACTGTCTAATGAATAGCAACTAATGTCTAGTTCTAACTTAACTATAGATTGCACTTCATGTAATTTTAATCTTATATCAATTTTTTACCAAAATTGTCGTGGTCTCAATAGTAAAACAATTGAACTTTATAATTCCTCCTCGATTATGACATCATAACACTTTCTGAAACTTGGCTTAATGCATCTGTACTTGACAGTGAGCTCTTTTCCGATACATTTAGTACGTTTAGATGCGACCGTGATTTTGCAGCCCTTAACCCTTAACCGCTTCAAAGCGATCCAATTTGCTATTCGTAAAAGTGTGGAGGTTATTCCTGCCATTGACATTTTAGATGTGAAAGTGCATATGTATCATAAAATAATACATATATTTTTGTAATATACGTACCTCCATATGTAGCCGCTTCGGACTATGAAATTTTATTTGAGTTAATTGGATGGATGCTTTGAGTTCGCACTTTATTCAGATATATTCATTTTAGGTGATTTTAATATGCCCAGCTATTCTTCATACTTGAATGACCTTCATTTGGACGATCGTATTTTGATGCTAAATAATTTGTTAAATTTTCTTGAGTTATCTCAATATAATGGCTTCTTGATTTGGTACTGTCTAATAAACAATCTTTAGCTGTTAAAGCTGAAGATATTCTACTAGCAGAAGATAACCATCATCCAGCGCTTAGAATAATGTTTAAACCAAACGACTCCCTAAACACTAAAACGAATTTTCCAACAAAATTCACTGGCTGTTTCAATTTCAGAAAAGCTGATCTACATTTACTGTATGATGAACTGTCTAAAATTGATTGG
>JAFFZR010027783.1:0-18925 GCA_018397195.1 Lethrus apterus | reverse complement strand
TGTTAAAAAAAAATCCTGATTGCTTTATTACTTTGATAATAAAACGCTATCAAAGTCAAATTTCACACTGATTTTATTTTAGAAAAAATTATTCGGCCATTTTGTAGATTGGACATTTAAGATTATGCCTTCTAATTTTCAGATTTTTTTGACAACTAAAAAAGGGTTTTATTTTGAATATTCTATACGATGGTCCACCCTGTATACAGGCTGCATACCCAAGTTTTAACATTCTTCTTTTTGAATATGTATATACAGTCTGTTCTACATAATGGGCCCAAGACTATAGCGACTTCAATTGTGATTTAATCACCAGTAAACCATATACAGTGACCGGCAGAAATGTTGCAACATATGGGAATTTTTTTTTATTATTGAAATATGGCAAAATTCGTTTCGGGGGATAGGTTGTGCATGTCCACAAACCCAAAAATTCGTTTTGACTCATGTCACGTGACCACTAGTATGGCGGCTAATTGAAAAAATATGCTACTAATCTGCAAAAAGTGAGGTTAGATGACATGATATCCCAAAAAGTTATTTGAAAAATTGCTTAGAATTCAATTCTGAGGCTATGTTTTTTGTAAACATATTAAAAAAAATAAAAAACAACAATTTTGTCAATTTTTTTGTAAATTAAATTACATACTCCTTTATTGGGTTTTAGCAACTCAACAGAAGTAAACTCTCTGAATTTGGCTGATAATCAAACAATCTTGTCGATTCTTGCATTTTCAAACTAACAAAAACAAATTATGAGACATCCGGTATATTTTAATTGATAAAAAGTTAAATTTTACATAGAATACTCTTGTAATAGTACAACCGTAAGATGAAACGTCAAATTTTAATATAAAATAAGTAAATGAGTATCAAAGCAAGCAGTTCGAATATGCGAGTGGCAATTGTTTTTTTTTTGAGCCATTGTAATCATTAGAAAAAACTACACATTTTTCATGGCCAACACCGTAACTTCTCTACTAACGAAGTTATCCCATATGCTGTGAGCTGTATTAATATCGTCGTAGCTTATTTGTTTTTCATTTCTGGGATATAGTAGTATAAGAAGATTTTGTGCAAAATTTCATTTTCTACCGACTGCTACATGAATATACAGGATGTTCCATTTAAAAAAATGTTGTTTTTTAAATATATCGAAAACGCGAAGTTCAATTGTTTTTAAAATTACCATCGTAATCGGAAGAAAAAACGCTACTACTTTGGTAATTTAACCAACATCGTATGTAGTAACAAAGTTGGCAATAGTGCCGAGTTCAATTTGAACACCCTGTATAGGAAATACATACGAACTTCGCTATTTTAAATGGAACACCTGTATATTATTGCAGTTTTTAATTTTCCGTCAATTTAAAGGCCACTTCATGGATCATATATAGTATGTAAGTTGTACCGTTTCGATGTTGTTTGACTTTTTTTTGAAAAACGACATTTGCGGTGCTTCAAAAATTGTTGATATCTACGCAACGGAACAAAATGGACAGTTGCGGTTTTGACCATTGTATTAAGCATGATTACATTTACGGTTTTTGTGAAACTCAGTAGCAGCTGCTCGAGAATAAGGGTCGATATTTCCAAATCGGCGACTACCAGACCGACGAGTATTATACGAGTGCACAACCACCTAAGTGAACACGGAACTTTCCGAAACCGTCGACTGCAAGTACTAGACAATGAGGACAACATACTGCGAGAATTTGATAATAATCCCGGCACCGCTGTTCGTCATGTATCTACACAATTTATTGTACCACGAATGCGAATTTGGAATTTGGATTGTTAGATGATGTTCCTCTGGTGATTAGACATGGTCTATGGTACCAGCACGATACTCAATCAACGGTTTGAAGGACGCGCAATTGGTAGAGGAGAACAGCACCCCTGAACCCCAAGATCTCCACACTTAAATTGTTTAGATTATTATTTGTGCGCTATATGAATAATCTGGTATATCAAACTCCATAAGAGACTGTTGAAGATCTTAGGAGACACATTTTTGAGGCAGCAGAACTAATTAGGAATAAGAATGATATGTTACGTAGGGCAACCAGATCGCTCTTAAGAAGAGTATCGAGAGCAACGGTGGCCATTTTCGACAATCTTTATAGTGAATTTAAACTAAAAAATAAATATTGGCTTTTCTGAAATTGTAATTATTTAATAAATAATAATTAAACACTCTGAATTTTGAAAACGGTTTACTTTAGGGCATAACTTTACTAAACTTTTTAACTATATGCGGTCTATAGATTACGTACACGAAGTTGTGACCTCACGTCGTGGTATACCTTGTATACTGCGAATATTGCGAATTTTTAAAACGATACCTTTGGATGATTGTTTGGATGTCTTAATAAATAATTTAGAGATTTTATCAATGTCGTTTGGCCATAAGTATGCCTATTCATCTCAATCTTAATATGTTTCCAATTATTGAGAGGTTGAGTGGTCACGAGAATCAAACTGAATATCGTACGAGATGTTTATGTTTTCAAATTTAGGTGTTACCAACATGAAAAAAAATTCTCTCATACCAAAATAATTAATATTTATTATAACTTAGACGAAAACTGACACAAAAATGTATGTACGTGAGATTAAATTCCTATAAGAAATTAAATGTTCGTTAATAAACCTCATTATTTTAATTTTTCTTATTTTAATGAACGATACGGAGAACATGTGTATTTTTAGTGGAGAGAATGTTTTAAACTAGCATTAAAGAACAAATTGTTACTCACTTAATGACTTTAATTAATATTACATTAATGTAATACAACTTTTGTTTGAATTCTAAGTGAAATATTATTAAATTTAAGAATGAATTTAATTAATATAACTTATTACCATTTGAGCATAACTAATACGAAAAAAATATTTTTTTCTTTAGAGCAAGTACCAAAGATTCGCAAAGTTTAATCGTTTGAAAAATTAATTTGTCGAGTTTTTAACTAAAGCTGCACGCATATTATTTCTTATACGTAATATGAATTTGGTGGTGGTGTTTCTTGTTTATATGAAACTGATCAGCGGCGTTTATTTTAGGTGGACCATATTAAATTTGACGCCTCGTTATTCGACCTGTTTACTAATACGGTTGATGCAATTTATCAAGTGGTCTGTTAGAGACATTAATATGAAATGATTTATCGAAGTTGCCTGTAATTTCCCTAATTAATTATCCTGCTACTCTGACCCAATACAAACGACGATTACACACGGATGATAAATTTCGATAGTAGACCATTATGATCTCGTATTTTCAGTGAATTCAGGCAAAATACCGATTCTATGAAAAATATTAAATTTATTATCACATTTAATAATATAAATTATTTTACCTCATTCAATTAACTCTTAAATCGGACGTGGCCGTAACCAAAAGACCACATTCTGTAATTGGCTTCAAGCATACTAGAAACGAAATTAAAATAAAATCGAATCATCACTATTATACAGATTGCCCCATATTTCATCACTCCTTTTTTTAAGAGAACTCTTTCATTTTTATTTTTTCGATTCTGCAGCAGCGCACCGTATCTAATATTTCTGAGTTATGCCTGAAACAGTGCACGAATTGTCGCAACACAACGAGCGATTGCTAATTGCATTCGCTCAAAAATATACACTCAGACTATTCGACAGTTAGTGGCTCGATTTGAGCATATGGGAAACACATGGGAATTTCGCACTTGCCTTGCCTGAAATACGAGGCATGCAGGTGTTTACACAGAGCAGGTAACTTGTAGCAAGTTACTTGCTCACTTGACTTGCCTCTCTACTGGCTTCATGTAAATCAGCCTTTAGAGATGAGTCGTTCGCAAACGAGCCGTTCAATTGATCCGGCTCGCAATAAAGAATCGAGTGAACCGGTTCGCGAATGCGAAACGAGCCGGATCTCGGATCTTCGTAGGAGCTAGTTCTACCCAGTTGTACAAAATATATTTGAACATTTTTAAATGTTAGTTTTTTAATCGATTATTTGTATGTACCTACTTACAAACGGCGAGGTGAAAACATGGTACATTGCGTTATTTAATTAATAGGTATCTATACTTTTACTAATTATACACATTTGATGGACACATCGCAGTTATGTTCCATTATCATTAACTTTTGTTTTCAAATAACGTTTTAAATGCTAAATTAATTGAATTATAATAATTTTTTGAATATATTATACATACAGTGGGCTCGTTGGCTGTGGACGCCCCAAATAAAAAACTTTTTGTTTTGAACGCGCATCTTTTTTGATAGTTGTCAATTTTTCCCACTCCTTTGCGTAATGACGTCATCGCCATTTTTATAAATTGCAACATATTTTTTATTTCGTTGGGGTTTTTAAATCTGTTTTCAACGGTATACAAGGTTACATAAAAAAAATCAAGAAAAACGGCCTTCAAATTTTAATAGAAAGATGAATGAAATGAACAAATTAATCCAGTTAATCCATGATACAGCAAAATTTTAGTAAGAAAAGTTGTTTAGAATAAGAAATTATGGAGCTATACAAAATTTCAGGAAGATCTACCTACTTTGATTAAATCGTCTTATTTTGTTTATTCACGGTTAAATCAAATTAAGTAGATCTTCCTGAAAGTTTGTACAGGGCTATAATTTCTTGTTCTGAACAAGTTTTCTTAGTAACATTAGCCGTATCTTCCTATTAAAATTTGAAGGCCGTTTTTCTCGATTTTCTTCTTATGTAACCTATTTAAATTTGTATACCCTTTAAAACAGATTTAAAAATCCTAACGATATAAAAAATATAGGAGGCCTTTAAAAAAAATTGCGATGACGTCATTACGCAAAGGAGTGGGGGTAAAAATATCTATCAGAATAGATGCGCGTTCAAAAACAAAAGTTGACCTGTCGGAGGATTTTGGCCGCAGATGATCGGGGAATTTTTTATTTGGAGCGTTCCACAGCCAACGACCTCACTGTATATCCGTTATCTCCACTTAAATTTATCGAATCGTTTAGTCTTCTATTCTATTCTAATTCTTTCTATTCTACAACGCGATGACGGTACGCACTCACTCAAATTTTATGTCGGTTCAATTCTACGGAAAAGATCGAGCCGGTTCACTGCACATGCACATGCACATGAAAATTTGCAAGAAGCTCCAGACACATCTTTAAGAAGACGCTACGCACAGTTGGTAATTTCAAGACGTCCTTGCACAAAATAGTGCAAACCAGTTGCGTTTGTTCCATTTACAAGTACAGGTCGTTAAGAAGTAGCTGAAATTTTTTTTTCCAAAAATTACTGATATTCGGTCAACAAACAACATTTCTAGTTTTTGAGAAGCGAAAATCCTAGGAAAATTTATACGACACCATTGCACTTGCGTAAAGTAACAGTTTGGTGTGTGGTAACGTCCCAATCATGGGGCCATAATTCTTCGAAGGTGGACAAGAAAATGCACCTACAGTTAATGGTGATCGCTATAGAGTAACATAAATTTTAATAATAATAGTTACTGTCTCTATTAACCTACTGCTTTGGAATATAGTATAGATCGATATAGAACTGAAAGCTATGGATATACAGTGCGAGTGTAAAGTAAGGAATAAAAGTCATTAAATTTTTATCCCTAATTGTTGGCAATTTTCCTCGGACAGGTCAATTTTTATTTTTGAATCCCTATCTTTTGGCATGAATTATACCTTTCTATCCCAACCAGTGGCGGCATAAAGGGCGCAACTCGAAAAATTTAAATTGCAACGGGAGTCAAGTGTTACATTTTCAGAAATATCGTTTCATCCTCTATCTAGCAGTTAGACAATTTTTTAAATCGGTCGATTAAAACAAGAAAAAAGTAGGATGTCATTTTTCAATTTTTAAATATTTTATCACTGATCTCTGACTTATTCCGTTGTCCAGAGCTAATTCTCGGGATGTTAGATGCGGATTTTCTTGTAGAGCGATTAGCGTACCAAGCCTAGTGTCAAGGGGATCTTCGGGCGTCCAGTTCTGGGCCGATCCCTAATGTTCCCTTCTTCCCAGAACTTGGTTTCTATTTTACTAACTGCTGATTGGGTGATATTTTTATCAGGAACGGCATTTATCACCACAACCGAGCATAATTACGATTTCAATCCTTTCTTTTTCAGTTAAACGTTCAATTTTCTTTTTAACCCAACTTAGAACTTAATAAATCAAACGCAATAAGGCAGTTCGTCCAAAATTTGAGTCACCAAACTGATTAACCATAATACAACTAACTGACAGACGATATAGCGATAAGCAAGAGCAAAAAAGTACCACCGAAAAAAGTCAAACGGAGATTATTTGTCATGGAATATTGCAAGCTGTTTTTTTTCTTGTTTTAATCGGTCGAATTGGAAAATTGTATCGCTGCTAGATAGAGGATGAAGCGATTTTCTCGAAAATGTAACATCGCCATTGTTTGGGATAGATAGGTATAATTTATGCCAAAAGATGGGGATTTAAAAATAAAAATTGACCTGTCCGAGGAAAATTCCCAACAAGTAGTAGGGATAAAATTTTCACGAATTTTATTACTTACTTTACACTCGCACTGTATAGGTAAACTACAAACACAAAAAATGGACCAATAAATTATTACAATTACCATATAATAAATATGAGAATTTGTTCCGTTTAAAGTTCCCTTAAATTATTCGATTTATTTTAAAATAGCCTTGTTTGTTCTTGAAGAAATTCGAAATTCACGGTTTCATATTTGCAGCACAATAAAGATTGATTGATTGATGGTTTCTAAAAAACATTTGAATTCATTAAATTATTTTTAAAGGAGAAATAACAATTCATGATGAGCTTATAGTAAGAGTAATTCTTTGGTTATTGCCTCGAATATTTTGAAAATTATGTTCTTTAAGATGGGACACTCCTTTTCAAAGTTTCTGACCTATTCAGAGGTGAAATGAAAGTTAGATTTTCATGAAACGTCCTGTATATTTTGAAACCAACATGTAAAAACAGGACACAAACAGGACGAATTTAATTGAATGTTGTCTTTCGGTTGCGCTCACGACCAACTTACATTTGAAATAAGTTTCTGTACTCATTATAAGGATTAACTATATGTGTAAATTTAATCTGAATAGTCAGTCATAAGGCCAACATAAAGTCAAAATACTGCAAACTTCATTTATGGAATAAGATTTCGACATCCCAAATCAGATTTGAACCTACTTTGAATTTGCTGATCCACTACATCCCATATGTTCTTATGGTATATTTGTGATGTGCTGATGTGACGTTAATTAACTTAGAAGCATTTGAATATAAAATATGTCGTAGTGCTGTCAAGGTCCACAATTTTTTGGGGTATACATTTTCAAATCATTCCTACCTCACGAATCAAAGGCGTGCCTAAGGCGTTTTACAATATTTTGCACCTTGTTGATTATACTTTATCAAATATAAAATATAAAATGCTAAATATTTTCTCACAAAAAAGCCCTTAGTATATTATCCGATGTAAGTAACAATACACTCAAGAGTAATTGGTTTTAAAACTTGCTCCAGCACAGCTTTGTTGTCGCCAATGTTTCAATATAATGCCGTGAATGTAATTTTCATATGCTAATAACCCTTTGTGGTGTATAATTATCGGTATAATTATTCTTCTGCATGTCATGTTCTTGCGTTTTGCGATTGTAACATTTCATATAATTATTACTCTTTTCAGTATTGGATGCTGAGCAAGATCGGCGAAATTCGAAGGGATGAGGCGTGCCTGGACTACAGCGGCCAAGAAGTAATATTGTATCCATGCCATGGCTCAAAGGGTAACCAGTATTGGGAATACGATCCAGACACGAATCTTCTCAGACACGGCAGCAGCGATAAATGTTTAGGAATTAACGAAGCGAGAAGTAAGTTAGTGATGGAGCACTGCAATTCCGAGTATTATCATCAGAAATGGACTTTAGAGGGTTACGACGCCAGCAAACTGTGATCAATATTATACAGTGTGCCACATTTGGAAACAATTCAGTTGCTATAATCGCGTTTGCCTGTACGTTTTGAAATCGTATTTAGTGTTTTTAAAATAAGTGACACAGTTGACAAACTGCAAGAAAGAACCTTGTGTATGTATATTTTAACGCCGATTATTAGATTTTGTTTTAAATAATGTGATTTTAAGGCTATTTATGTGTAATATTCCATTTTATATTTATACATAAAAGTGTGTGCTCAATATCTACATTCCAAGATAGTATTTATTATTTTTTATAAGTTAATATATAAAGACTGGTTTTGTTTTTTCAATGAATAGTAGTTTACGCTACAAGTGCGTGAAGTGGTTCATTATGAAACGAGTATGCGAGTTTTTTAATGACACTTCACGCAAGTGTTGCGTACACTATTTTATCTACGACCGTAAATAGGAAGAAAAAAATTACCGAAATTCGTTAAATATGTTAAATGTCACCTGCAATGTCATGTCTGTCAGTAAATGTTTCATAGCAACGGTGTCAACAAGTACGGACATTTTGCCGTGGTTGCCGTAGACACATAATTTACTTTATCGCACTTGTGTTATAATGAATCCATTATATCACTTGTGTTATAATGAATTACTTTACGCACTGTTTGGAGTGCGAAAAAGCCTGCGGTCGTAGATAAACTTATTTACGATACTATAACATGATACATTCTATCCATCCAGTTGTAAATCTGTTCATAATTGTGGCATATCTTTGGTAGAGATTATACAGTCCGTTCTACAAAACGGGTCCAAGACTATAGCGACTTCAATTGTGATTTAATCACCAGCAAACCATATATATTATTTAATGGGACAGTCTTGGCTACAACTTGGGGAAAAAAAATCTTTGTTAAACACCTTCATGTAGTTGTTGTCACGTCAACGACAATTTTTTTAAATTGCTCGGTATAACTTTTTTATGTATTCTTGTAGAGCATTTTAAGTACTTTTGACCGGTATACACTTTTAGTAGGGTTATGCTATGAAATTTTTGCAAAAAATTCAAAAAACTGGTTTGAGCTAGTAGGCTGTTAAATCCAAAATTCGCTGACACAAACAATTGGTGATAATAATTAAGCAAGCGTAAAACAACTGCGTCGCTTATTTGACGTTTCAAAGTGCCGAAAGAAGTTCATTTTGTTTACTGTTAGCCATCCCAAAATCGAAAATACAGTTAATGAACTATAGTTCGTTCATAATTTCGAAGGAATAAATACATAGAATTACACTGGAACAATTTTCGAACTTACCGTTAGTTGGCCAACACCGATTAGACGTCAGTTCTAAACTACAGTACTTGTGGATTTGAATGCATTGAAATTGAAGTGATTAATTCACATTGCTGCACTTCACTTCTCTAAAGAACTGTTTCTTATATTGTCAATAAACAATAAATGACTTTTGAAATACTTTAAAATCCACACCTGTCAGCTGTCACACATGTAAACATTAAATACTGGATATCTGGTTGCGAATACTGTGTAAACGTGTCTCGCAAGTAGCCAATCAGAGGGCGAATTTTTTAAGTGAGAATTTTAATTTACTCCTTCGAAATTATGAACGTAGTATAGTAGATATGTTACAAGTTTATTGTGAGTGTCACAAAAATAGTGTTCAAGCACAGAGGCTTTATGTTGATTGTTTTCCCGACATAATTGCTCCAAACCGTCATAAGTTCGGAAAATAGGAGCAACGCTTACGAAGAACTAGATCTTTAATAAAAGTGAAGGGAAATTGTGCGAAACCAAAATTTAGAATTGAACTAAAAAAATTGTTCAAACTGTTAGCCATTTCTGTCTATGCATAATTGTTAAAGACCCAGTTCTTCGCAAGCTCTGCTCCAATTTTCCGAACTTACGACGATTTGGAGCAATTCTGCCGGGAAAACCATCAGCATAAAGCCCCTGCGCTTGAACACTATTTTTCTGACACTTAAAATAAACTTGTAATATATCTACTAGTTCATTAGTTGTATTTTCCATTTTCGGATGGCTAATAGAAAACAAAACCTTCGGCACTTTGAAACGTCAAATAAGCGACGCAGTTGTTTTACGCTTCCTTAATTATTATCATAATTTCTTTGTTCCAGAGAATTTCTGATTTTTTGCATTTTTTGCAAAAATTTCATAGTATAAACGTAATAAAAGTTTATACCGGTGAAAAGTACTTAAAATGCTCAACAAGAATACACAAAAAACTTATACCGAGCAATTTAAAAAAATTGTCGGTGACGTCACAACAACTAAATGAAGGTGTCAAAAAAAGATTTTTTTTTCGCCGAGTTGTGTATAAGACTGTCCCATTTAATAATATATATGGCTTGTTGGTGATTAAATCACAACTGAAGCCGCTATAGTCTTGGGTCCGTTTTGTATACCGGGTGTAGAATGGATTTTCATACATAGGGATTTTACATGGAAAACTAATAATTTGCGAATATTCCCTCCCCTAATTATTTTAGCACAAAACCTTAAATACAAAAATTGGAGACAACAAAACAATGTATCTAAATTCTTTGTTATTTATTTTCTAACACCTTTTGGTCCTGCTAGACTTGAAGAAAAAGTATTAGGATTGAACCGATAAATAGTACTAGCCATGAGTCCTGATAGCAATAATAGATGTCACGTTTTGACAAACAAAATAAGTTTGCTGATTCTTAAAATGAATTCCTATAGCCAAGAAGAGAAAGTCAACTTTATTAAATGGTATTACTGTGTTCAGCACGTTTTTTCTTTTCTGCACAGATTTAAACGCCCCTACTAAAATTGTCAAATTCTAGTGTCAAATGAATGAATTTTGTTATTTTGGTTGTCACACGTCACGGCTGTTGCTATTTTGTATCATTTCTTCAATTATTTTTCCTTTAATTGTGCAGTCCCTGAGGGTGTTAATAAGCAAAGAAGAAAAAAATTGGGACCTATCTTTAATGCTCTACAATTTTTGTATTTAACGTTTTGTGGTAAAGTAATTAGGGGAGGGAATATTCGCAAATTATTAGTTTTGCATGTAAAATCCCTATGTGTGAAAATCCATTCTACACCCGGTATATAGATAGAATCATTCTGAAATAGGTCCCGCTATTTCAACCGGCGATAGCTGACCTTATCCCAAACGAGGCTTATTTAAAAGTTTCGAAAACTGTCATAATGGGCATTCGGTTCTAAGTAGTAGTTGACTAACATGAAATGTTGCAAAACAACCTTTATTGTCGATAATTCACCGTTATTTTCATGTTTCACTCAAAAATATATTCTTTTTCTGGCACACCCTTCAACATAGGACCGTCGTTTTGCATATTTGGGGTTGGGCTATGGTCAGCTATTTACCTATTAAAATAGTGCGACTTATTTCAGAATGTCTCTGTATACAGGCTGTTTATAGTTATCTGCGCACTATTGCTATCTTCGTTATTTTTGGAGCTGCAGAGTCGGTTAAATTAGCGAAGATGCAGTGGTTTTTCCGATGATACAATGGTCCAAACAAAAAAAAAACAATTGCGCATCACATTTCAGAGCCAACTCAGATAATTAGTTTTTTTTAACGGAACAGCCTGTATATTTATGTAGCAGTCGGTAGAAAATGAAATTTTGCACAAAATCTTATACTACTAGATCCCAGAAATGAAAAACAAAAGAGCTATGACGTTATTAATACAGTTCACCGCACATGGGATAACTTTGTTAGTAGAGAAGCTACGGTGTTAGTCAATACATCAAAAATGTGTAATTTTTTCTGCTGCTTACAATGGCATACTTAAAAAAACAATTGCGAGTCGCATTTTCGAACTACATTTTTTTTATGGGTCATTCAGTATATATTAATTGATAAAAAGTTAAATTTTACATAGAATACTCATCTAATAGTACAACCATAAGATGAAAGGTCAAAAACTTAGGACGAATTTTAATGTAAAATAATTAAGTGAGTACCTATCAAAGCAAGCAGTTCGAAAATGCGCAATTGTTTTTTTGAGTATGTCATTGTAATCAGCAGAAAACACTACACATTTTTGATTGACCAACACCGTAGCTTCTCTACTAACGAAGTTATCCCATGTGCGTGCTGTATTAATATTGTCGTAGCTCTTTTATTTTTCATTTCTGGCATATAAGGAGATTTTGTGCAAAATTTCATTTTCTACCGACTACTACATAAATATCTAGGGCATTCAATTTAAAAAAATGTTGTTTTTTTCGAAAACGCGAAGTTCAATTGTTTTTAAAATTTTACCAATCGTAATCACGTTTAAAAATTAATTCTGTTGTTAATAAAAAACATATACGATTTTATGGTACGTTTTGTTATCTTAAAATAATCATTACGGCTCTGTCTGTCGAAATTTATATGCTAATAAAAATACATTTCATATAGCAATTGAAATAATATGTATACCGTTCAAATTTGTAACGATATTTTTTAAGATTTGTATGTAAACAGTAATATTTATCTTTCTAAATATGGTGGGTATATTTTTTCTATGTTTACAAGGTAAGGTAAAGTTTGTATATGAAATTAAAACCATATCAATTTTTGTGCTGCATATATATATAATTAATTATTTATGATTGGCCGGCAAGAAATATAATTAGCAAAAAATTCTATCTATAAAATTTACTAATCAAATAAGTATAACTGATATTACAAACCATGCCCAAATTTACGAACCTGTTTCATTGGGTTTGAAGGAAATAAGTCACATTTTCACCATATAATTTTCTCCTCTGTTTCTTTTATGGTCTACTTTAATAGTATTCTTTCTTCCAATGGTCTTATTTTTGCATTCCCAACTACACCTGATACACTGAAAATCCCTATAATTGAAATATTAACTCTTTTTAAAAATTAAAAAAAGTTAAAGTTTTCCACGGCCGATTATTCATTAAAGTTTAAAAATATTTAAATAAGAGATTATTGTAAATAAATTTATTATTTATTATAGTATTTATATAATGATATATATTCACGTGTCGCTTTCCTTTTTTATAACGTACTCCTTTTCTTCCATAAATGTTACATTTAATTCTAAAACATCAGTTCTTATTCTTCGCCGGCATTCCATCTCCCTACCTACTAACATTTATTTCAACATTTTATACCTCTTACTTCCTCCAGCTTCATTTTTCATAACTTCACGCTATTCATTTCTTCCCAGATGGTTACTTTCCCCCTTAAAATAATTTCCCCTCTGCCTTATTCACTCTCTTAGCATCAACTAAAATTACTAACACCTAACACCAAATCACGCTCACCTGTATATTCAAATTCTTATAAATTGGATAAATAAACTGAAATAATCCTTTAATACGACCACCAGACGAAATATAAATTATACACATTCACAATAAAAAAAAAAATCCAATATGAATTGATTGTTTATTTACAGTCAAATAATTACAGGCTAATGAGTGCCACTGTGTACCTTAAAGTTTTATTATAATTTTGTTTTTTCCAAAAATATGAAAAATTATATGTATCAAGACTTGAAGATTGAAATTTGTTATGACACACAAATATATAAAAGTGAGTTTAGGTATCTTGTTCAAGTAATAAATATATTTTAATAGTAATATATATAATTGTATATATTAGTATGGAAACCACTAAAAAATCAAAGTTTACTATAGATTATACAAATATACTTAAAGATATATTTATTACTTGAGAAAGAAACCAAGACACATTTTTATATATTTTATATAACTGTGTGTCTGTAATAAATATATTTGTATCACAAATGCATGCTCAAGAATAAAAAGATAAGTATAATTATAACCAAATTGGCTGGCAAATTGGCTAAGTATGCTTTTTATTTCTGTGTTGTATTATCAGTTAAAAAACTCTTAGGAAGATGTATTTTGTATATAACAGAAAATAAAACATGAAACGTTTATTTCATGAAAGAGTGTCTAGAACTAAATAAAAAAACTTCAACCATAAGTTAAATTGTCATGTTTATGTTGCACTCACCTTAAGTACATTATTTGCAACATAATTTTTTAATTAATTGTATATTATGATTATTACTTGTTTACAAAGTTAAATAATATATTTATTTTACACTCACCTTTTACAAATAAATAATTGATTTGAATTATTAAAAGAAGGCAACAGCAATAGGAAATGGCATATCATATATATATATATATATACGTTTTACTTGTTTGTTTTTAATCATTTGTCGCAATTACGTATTTTATACGTACATAGAACACATATTTTATATAAATTAAATCATATCAATTATGAACTTGATGAATTTTGATTTTCACTTAACTTATTAATGATCTGTGTGTAACTTCTGTTGATATTTGTACTGATTGTAAACGATACTATGTACTTAAGAATTATCATGTATATGTAGTAGATATGGTAAGTAGGCCAGTTTATTATATTATATTGAAATGTGCCTTAATTTTGTTCTTGTAAATAAATATGTTAATAAATCGATAATGTGTTGATATCACTACATACTTACATACTTATTTTACATATATTTTAGGTCTGTTTGGTATCCTGAACTTGTGTACACTTTTATAGGGCTTTGCGTTTGTTATATTGTAGTACAGGGACCAGGGTTTCCCAAACTTTTTCTGTAATGGAACATTTCGTGAACCCGGAAATTTTAACGGAACACTTAGTTTATTTTTCAGGTTGGATAATTCCTACTGGTAACTTGTCTTCTGATTCTAACTTTTCTTCAACCCCTTACAAAATATTATTAAAACACATTATTTATTTAGTAATCTACAGGGTCATTCACGAAAGTGGTTCGTTAGAACATTTCCGTGTTCCAGAAATACGTCAACTCTAATAACTTTGAATTATAAGCTACACCAACTGATCTCTTATTCTAAATTATTGGCGCTCTCGTACCGGAAGTGCATACCAACTTTGTTATTTTAAATGGAATGTTATATTTTTTCATCGTTTTTCAGATTTTACTCACAATCCTACACCAAAATTTATAAGGGTACCCTACACTAAAATCTAGCCGTTTTGGAGTTTTTTGTTATTTTAAATAAATTTTACCAATTGCAGTATTGAAAATTCTGTATTTCCGGAAGTACTGCACTTGAAATCTTAATTTTTTGCATTTTGCTAGTTGATACCATGGGAAACGGAATGGTGATGTTAAAGTTACCAGGAAGTATACAGGGCCGCTCATAATTATCGACAACTTCCAACAATTTCAAATCAGTAAAAATAATTTTTTTTTGAATGGAACCACCTGTATATTATTATAATTCTATATCGATTGTAATAAGGCATACAATCCATTTTTTCTAATAGTTTTTGAGTTATAAGCAATTTTCTAAATAATTCCCCTAAAAATGCCGTTTATGCCTTGTTTAGTGATCTTAGGCAGCTGCAATTAGCAGCTTTGCCGAAAAGCAGAAAATTTCATTCCTACTTTCTAAATTTTTTCATCGTCATTGCTGGCAAATTTGGATATCTTTCGTTAAAAGTACGACATGTTCTATCCACTACTCTCCCACATTCTCCATGTATGTAAAGTAAATTTAAAATATCATTATTTGCGTAATTATTTACTACACCAGCCATTATGTCTTTAATCTAATGTCAAACAAAAGACAAGTGTCAAAGTAGACAATCATAATACTTAATTATAATGACATCCAAGACTGTCCTAAGATCACTAAACAAGGCATAAACGGCATAGGGGAATTATTTAGAAAATTGCTTATAAGTCAAAAACTATTAGAAAAAATGAGGTTGTATGCCTTATAACAATCGATGTAGAATTACTAAGCGCATTTAAAAATGCAGTAATATACAGGCGGTTCCATTTAAAAAAATTGAGTTTTACTGATTTGAAGTTGTAGTGTAAGCATCCGCTATTTTGGATGCTAATAAATTTTTACAATTTTTAAATATGTTATAATTTTTCTTTCTTTTTCTAAATTTTACTAATTGATATAAATTAAAAAAAGAGTTTATTTAAAATTAATGATTTCTTATTTTATAATAAAATAAAAATAACTTATTAATTTCTTAGAATTATACATAGATAAACAGTGTGAATTAATAATACATGTTTAGTCTGGAAAATTTTCCATCGGCGAACTATTATGAGTTAAGCCGCCACAAATAATATTATTTTGTTTATAGTGGACTACGTGAGAGTTTCCGGTTGACATAAATACAGTCGAATCAGCAAAGCCAAATAAGGCGCGAGTTTAGGTCGTAGGTACAGGGGAAGTACCGAACTTAGAACTAATGAAAATTAAGATGAGGGCGTTATGAGCCGACGATCGTCGTCACGAAAACGCTTAAGAATGACCGGCGCGGGGAAATAAATTAATTCCATGGTGACCGCGTTAGAAACGGGAGTTCGGTACGCAAAGAAAGTGAATTTGCAATTGAAGTAAGTTTTAATTTGTTAATCGGGAAAAGGAATTCCCTGGAGACCGCGTGAGAAACCGCAGAACGGGTACGCGACTTAAGTGATTTGAAAATTTAGAAAACGTTTTGCTTTGTACGCAATTGAAGTATTCATTGTAATTCGAATTGAATTTATTTTGTAAAGTTTAATTTGTCAAAATCCTTAACTCAAGAAAAGTTTGAATATTATGTAAAATAAAAGGGAATTCAAAGTAATCAATAAATCGTGTTGTCTGAATAAATTTTGTACGGTCAACTAAGAATTAATAAGCTCGCAAGTAAATAAAGTATCGTGTTTTCAGAAAAATATTTAAGTATCGTGTTGTCAGAATAATATTTGTAAAGAAAAGTTAACTAAGATAACTGAAAAACCTTAATGTGTAATTGTATCGTAAGCAAACGATGCCGTAAGGTAAATATTATTTTATCCTTTGATATCCTCCGAATAAAATCGGGAAGTGCGAAGACATTAAAAACATTTAAGTATAATTAAAAACTTATCAGAACAAGGATTGCCGTGGCGGATTAATCGACGGGATAAAGGAAACCCACGTAAGGTCCACTACGGTTTGTAAGTACAGAACGTTAATTCTGCTGTCAAAAAGTTGAACTCAATGTTAAAGTGGTGCGTTTAATAAAACAGAATCGGAGAGATTTAAACACGTATTAGACACTGAAAATTCTTTTGAATACTAGGGGAGTTTTGGAAAAAATAATCAACCACCTCTAAATCAATGTAATTTTAATATATGGTGCTAATTTAACCGAAAGCTAAATTAAATTAAAGAACGAACTGGGAATTTTAGGAAAATGATAACTGGCTTTAGTGTGTTGATTTCTTTCTCTCTATATATGTCTTATAACAAATTCCCTTGTAAAATTGGTCAACATCTATCAAATATACCCAAACAATTTTGACTTTTAGTTGTAAATTTTTGTATTTTTTTTTTTTTTTTTTTTTATTAAATTTAGTATTATACATTTTAATTCATTTCCTGAAAACCACCAGAGTTGAGTTCCGAGTTTCATAAGTTGGGGGTTGAGTTTTGACCAGACGTATTGGCTTCTGAGTTAATGGTGGCAGCTTTATAATCTTTAAATATTTTAACTTGGAAATACCGATACGGACGGCTTGAGGGTTGTTTTGAAGAACATCATAAGACGGGGTGGTGAGCTCGATCAGCGACTTTTGGTCTCACGTGGCTTCTGCCAACGCTACCGTTAAGACCCCACACTACCCTTCGAAGTGAGGTGCCGGACCACGCAAAAGGAGCTCGAGATGCGTCGCGCTCGTCAAACATTAAATAAAGGTAAAATCTAGGTAAAACCTTTTAAGTGTAATTGACACCACCTCCCTTCCGATTCTTACAGTTGGAAGTTGTCGATAATTTTGAGCGGCCCTGTATACTTCCTGGTAACTTTAACTTCACCATTCCGTTGAATCTGAAAAACGATGAAAAAATATAACACTTCTTCTATTTAAAATAACAAAGTTGGTATGCACATCCGATACAACCGGAAGTGATACGAGAGCGCCAATAATTTAGAATAAGAGATCAGTTGGTGTAGCTTATAATTCCAAGTTATTAGAGATGATATATTTCTGGAACACTTTCGTGAATGACCCTGTATATATTAAAACACTAACCCAGATTTTTCAGCAAGTTCCTGAGAGAGTTGTACTGCACTAATTTACATGTTTCTTTTTTTTAAATGATCGTCTGGTTACCGAGACCTTTCAACACTATTTTTTTATCGTTTTATTGCGTATTTTTTCTATTATTAGTGTCAAATTCTTGGTTGATAGAATACTTATCTGTTTTTTTTTCTTTCTTGAGCGTGCAACCAATTAAATTATTACCCGGCGAAGATCACGAAACACATTTTTATATTTTCTTAATATTGTGTGTCGTAATATATTTTATTGCACAACTTGCGTTTTAATTGGTTGCACACTCAAGAAAGAAAAAAAAACAGATATTTTTTCTATAAAAACAATGTTTATCTTCAATAAAAATTTCTGACGATACGATATTAATATACAGGGTGGACCATCGTATAGCATATTCGCGAAAAACTATATTTCTAATCATCTTAGGAACTTAAATTTAGCAGTCAATAATCTACAGTGGAAGTACTACAAAATAGCTATTCTATTTTTTCAAATTTGGCGTCAGGACGTCAAAAAGTCAAAAAATTATATTTGTATATATTTTTTTATCAAGTCACTAGAATCAAAATATCACAGACAACGCATTTCTGATATTAAAAATGTTGAAGGGGTCATAGATTACAAATTAATTAGACTTTTATAAATTTGGATATGAAAATGTGAGTAATTTATTGCGACAACCCTCAATGACCCTAAATCTTGGTTGACAATGGTCGCTTAACCGCAAACAACCCATTGTAAATCATAAATGGTGCAGCCGAAAAACTACAGGTGTTTTTCATTTCAGAACCGGGCTTAATAATTTATTTTAAACCCGGTTCGGTAAAATGAATTACGTTTGATG